>APFE030624183.1:54979-152101 GCA_000404065.3 Pinus taeda
TAGAATAACAAATCAATTATTAAATAATATAATCATAGGACTTAAATAACAATGGAAATAATTAAATTATAAATAAACATACAATGTGTCGGCCAGTTTGTCTTCTCATCCAGCTTTTTTCATAGTTATACCTATCATGTTCCTTCTTTTCTCCTCACAATTTGTCCTGATGATGAGTCTAGTTCAGACTCGAAACGTCGACCAGAAAATATGAACACTGTGGAAAATCCGAACTCCATTCAAAAATCACACCACAGTAATCTGCAATCTAAAAAGAGAATGAAAAAGTTGTCATGGATGGCAAATATGAGAAAGAAGTTGTCAGAAGTATTGGCATAATGAGGAAGCAAAGTAAAGTATTTGTGTCTATTGAATTGATTAATTCCGATGAAGATTTATATGCAAGAAGAAGGAAGTGTGAAGTCCATATGAACCAAGAAGTTAACTCTGAAGAATAGATCGAATTAATGAAGGGTGAGATCAGAATGTCTCAGAAAGATGAAATGGAGTTGAATCTACAGTATGGGGGTGTTGAACTAGAAATGAGTTCAATAGATGATAGTAACAGGATTACTATTGTAGTACAAGGATTTATTGATGAAGAAGAGGCTGAAGATGACATTTCATAAATGTATATGGGAAAGAATGGTACAGGTGTGGGGAATGGAAAACTGTGAATTAAGATGAGCAAAACAACAGTAAGATATGTGAAAAGGAAAGCAGCAGACAGTGAGAGCATGGCTAATGGGACAATAGAGCATAAAGTATGGAGACCAGGAGAATAACAAACAATAGCAGTAACCAAGGACAGACTACCAAACAAAGTATGGGATCCAGGAGGACATAGATTAAAAGTGCATGATTAGGAGATCATGGTTAATTTAAACTTTGGGAGTCTGATGCAGGAGCATCTAGGCCTAGCCAGCAATGTGATGGAAGTGGTCATATGTTGTGGCTAATGAAAGTTTGGAGGAAGACTTGGTTATTTAAATTGTATTAATTTAAATTGTGGAAGTGGTTTATTTGTTGCCTAATTCTGAACAGAATTGGAAATAAATGGCAAATGATCCTCCTTGCGTGGAGATCAAGCCAAGTAGTCTAGTTTGTTTAGATTAGGATAGGATTTGAAATCTAAATGTATAATTTATTCCTTCAAATGTGGAGGGTAGAACTGTGTAATTGATTGCATTTCTTTTGAGACAGAGGTGCTTAATGTTGTAATATGATCGAAGCCAAGACTTTGTAGTGGATTCATTGTGAATAAAACCAGTGTTGCATGCATAATTATATAACCAACTCGTGGATGCCCGAATGCTTGCTTTTTCTCTGTATGCAGATGATTTTGGCATTGGCTCTGTGTTTTCATACTTTACCGTAGGAATCCCCATGGCTAAGGCAAACTTAGTGTACTTTGGGTCTGCAAGAGGAAAACCCATTTACATAGAGAAACAATGCAAAATACTTATCGGATTCAGTGAAACGAACTTGAAATAATATAAATGCCACTTTTGGAATTTATCGGGTCTGCGTAATTCTACACATATCACATCGCTCAATCGGATTGGTGCTGGACACATGCTGTACCCAATCCCTGGTGATATGCGATTGCCGACATATCGCATCGGAACTTCAGAGCAGTAAAGTTTAAAGTGGGTATATGGCAGTCGCCAAAAGAGATTAGTGATAATTGCATCGGACCTCCTCTAAGGGGATAGCACCGATAGTGCAGATGAGTGGGATTGTGATTGTGATTGCGCGATTTAATCGCAGCTGTTGAATCACGATTGATCGCGACCGTTGGCTCACAAGCGGCTTTCGCTACAGTGGATGGTATTTTGGGCATACAAAAGGCGGTAAGTTGTTTTGAAGGCCCGACCACTGATTCCATTGAGACGCTGCCACGTAGCAAAGGTGGAGAACAATAAAACTGCTTTTTGGGTGGTTAACTCCCGATCTAGTCCTATCCGAAATCCTTGACGATTGTCGGATCTCACCGATCTAGATCAACGGTTCCAAAGCATTGATGTGTTGACTTTGGCGTATGACAAACGCGCCAATAGAAAAAGGTAAATATCGATGTTTTGCATAGCATTTCAATGTATTTCAGAAAAAAGGAAGAACAGTCAGGTTGTAGTGTAAAAGGGGATCTGCGGGGTGATTTTTTGGATCATTTTTTATCCATTTGGGGTTTTAAGGCTAAATGGCTATAAAACACTCCCGATATGCATACATGTAGCATGAAGCTTAATAAGGGCCATTAAGGGGAAATTAAGTTCTGATAAGGTATATTAGTTGTGGCAGTCTTAGGGTTGTGTCACCTGATAATCTCTAAGATTCCATAATAGAAAGAATATTTTTGAAATATTCCTTAGAATATACTGCAAAAATCCTACAAAATATTATCTCAAAGATCTTGCTTGCGTAGGGTTCTGCAAGGTTGGTTCCAACCCTACGTCCTGGCTCTGCCACAATGTTTTCCCCCTGCCACTGCGGCACTCCTTTGCTCATTGTCCTATCGAATGGTTGGCATGGTTTAAATAATGCGAGATTGGCGAGCTTTACAAAACTGTTATGATGGCATATTAGTTGGCATGTCCATTGTAAAGTTTGGTTGTTGGCAAGTCCGGGGACCAAACCTCGCGGCTTGACCTTCTTTGAAATACAAACAATACAATTTATATATATATATATATATATACTATTGTTGAAACCATATGGAATTTATTGGCGAACTTGGCAGAATCGCCAACTTTGGTGGACCTGCCATATCTAACCACAACTAAATCCTATCACCAAATCATCTAGGCACCACTAAACTTAGCTTCTAGTTTGGTCAGAATGCCAACTTTGGTTATGGTCAAATTTGTCTAGAGCATAACTAAATTTTGTCCTATCCCAATTTGACTAGAACTTTGATCAACTAAACTTTCACATATGAACTCGAATTGAGGTGTCGTTTGCACCGTTAGAATCGTTTTGACAAGATCTTCAACTTAACGTTGCTTGTATTGAGATTTGAGGAATTCAATTTTTAGGCCTTTTGGGTTCCTCCTAAATAATTCCTCCCCGTTGAGAAGCTTTTGGGCCGCTAAAATCCTTATCAATCAATAGGAAGGTAAGGGAATTTGTTGGTATGTGGGATTCTAACAGACGCGGGATTTGTTATGTAATTGTTAGCAAAACCAACTCAGCATTAGCGCTTTCAAAAACACACAAAAAGTTGGTGAAGTCTCACCCGAGATGCTAATGGGTGACTGTCAAAACTAGGTTTCCACAATCAGACAGGACTGTCTATGACCTGTGACATTGAAATCCCACTGAAAAACACTTTACCATCACTCCAGTACTACATATTGTGCAGAGATTTAAAACCCTTGGCTTACCAAATAACGCACAAGTCAGAACTAATGACGCGCAGGAGGTCACAATGAGTCATGCTTTCGACTATAAAATCAATGCTTACCCAGGATTACTCCCACTTACAAACATACCACTTTATTTATTAACCTTAATCACCTTATAATCAGACATCCCATTAAACCCATTCATAAGCATTTGAAATAGTAATAAATTAGTCAGCATACATATGTCCCTTACAACATAACCACCATAAATGTTTAGACCACTAAACATAGTTACGAGTGCTCAAAATTATTATAAATCCCTTTAGCATGTAAAAAGTCGGTACACATTAATAACATTAGACAATTAGACAATGATACAAAACATAGGAGGCAACTCATCCATCCATTTGTTTATATTAGCATTAATGAAAAAGGAATTATGCGGTGAGTTACATTCATCAGACCAATAGGCTCACCTTCCATTAAAATATATGTCATGTACAAATAGGAACAAAACTTGTAACATGAAAGCCAGACATACAAATATGCATGAACAATACAGTAAGATTACTTCGCGACTATCAACACACATAGATCTTCCTATAACTCTAGACATACACACACTACACATAAATTACATAACTATAATCTACAGTATGCTTCCTCCTCTGTCCAATATCCAACCCATGTTATGTCCTCATAAACCCTTTTTATTGTCACCGAGAAGCCTTTCAAATCTTCTCGACCCTATGCCCAATTGTTCCATTCGTCCTACAAACCATTGGGATATTTGCTAATCCTATCCCTAAGTTGGCCCACGCATAATATCAACCTTTCAAAATATATCCCTGTCAAATGGCTCCATGCCACCCTTTCTCCTCCTCGTATAAAATATCTCCAATCTCCTACTTGCCACGACATCCTCGATTGGATCCATCCTTCTACAAAATCCTAATTGTCAATATTCCCTTGTATGCACCTCCCATCTTCAGGCGCCAGTACTGCCTTTTTGTGCTGCATCCACCTACGTTGTGCTTTGCTTCCTGTGCCAGCCCTATGCTTCTCTCCACTCATACCTTTTGCACTCCTCATCCCTGTTACACGACCCTATACTTACAAAATTAAACAAAAAAATAATGGGCTCCAACAGGGCCCCATTACAAAATGTGGCTCGTCCCAAGCCACTCAATCCTCCCTCTTTGAAGTGATCTTTTCATTCACAACCTTCTACAAAGTTTCCCATGCTTCTTCCTGCACTTCAACCTTAGCTTTTAGGTACTCTATTTCGACAGTCAATTCCCTAGTGACATTGTTGACATCCTCAGTATTTAAAGTCTGCACATTTTTCAACAACTTACTACACTCGTTTATTATCACCAATAGCTAATCCTAGAGATCTAGGTTTCTGCTCTTCAAAGAGTTTTTCCACTGACTCCATGAGTCGCGAATTATCATGCATCACTTTCCTCTTATCAATGGGGCTCATCTTTCCCACTGCTTGAGCGATTTGGAAAAGTTTGTTTGTGCCTGTTGCTTTGCCTCAGCCTTTGTAACTTGCTTTTTCAATCCTTGTATTGCCTCTTTAATTTTTATCGTATGTCTTGAGTGGGGGCTTCTAGATCGACTGATCCTTCTATGCATTCTTCATATACTTGGGTCAGGGAAGTGTTCCACTGGAGATTGTCTTTAACTAGCCTTTATTGTTCTTGGCACAATTGCTCTTCAATTCTCTATTTCTATTCCAAGTCTGCATGGTTCATTGTGATCATGTCCTATAGTTCACGAGCTAAATTACGTTACAATTGTGTCAAGTCATCTGGACCTAATTATGATAGTAATAAGTTAACCTATGTTGAAGCAACAAGGTCTTATTATGTAAACCCTTCCCATACTTCCACGATAGTGCTCAGTACACAACATACTCTCCTAGACTACTAGGAGGATGAGGTGGCAATGATATGTGATCGGGCCTGAGGTTGAAATCCATACGCCACAGAGGAAAAGCCCCCTAACTTTGTCAAAATTGTTTGGAGGGTCATCTTGGTGCTTACCTCATTTATGGTTTATTGTGACTTATCTAAATTGGTCACTATTACATCCTCCATTTAATCCCTGATTCATTCAAAATAATCCTCAGTCAATACTGTTTGAACTCGAGACATGTTGGTAGCCTTCTGTTTCTTCTTGGAATTTGACACTGACGCACTCCCTGTGCTACTTCTTAATACCCTATTTTTTCCTGATTTCGGTTTCCCTCTTGAAGTTATGCGTTCTTCTTGTGGCCCTTGTTTCAGGACAACCAAATATTGTGCTTCCTGCTACCCCTATCTTCATGGAGTTTTGGTCGTTTCTTCCACACTTTAAATGGTTTCGACTATTGGGAGTCCTCCTTCTGTACCTTCCAGGCATCTTCCCATGCATCACTTATACCTTCGATTTCTCCCACTATCAACTTATAAGGCTCCTTTCGCCAACATTGGTCTAGTTCTCTTTGCAACATGATTGAGATGTAGTGAGGGTCGTCCTTAAATCATGCCGCGCCCTTAAATCTTCTCATGCTCTCTGCAGGTAAGTATCGGATTTCCTAAATTACCTTGTGTAGCGTGTACCCATAGAGACAAAACATGAGTGTGTTGAGATTCTTGTGCTTTGGATCATTGGAAGCCCACGAATTATGAAATTTGGCTATTGTAATCAATTTAGCTGCGTCAATTACTGGTTGAAAGTTCTCTGGCCTCTACCAGGCAACCACCACTATCAAAATTAGCAGCCACGCATAGTGGAATTATGTATTATGCTCCTGGGTGTCTATACAAACTTGTTGGGATTCCCATAGCATGAAGGGGGCCATGCAAACTTTTTCCATTTGGTTCACTAATTAACTACGACAATAACCCGTACTAGTACCTCATTCACTCAAAACTAGTGAAGTAGTTTACAGGTTGTAGCTTGTGTAGTGAAGCTAGTAGCCCAATCATTCACCATCAAAATCAGGAACCCTCACTTTTCTCTATGTGTTGTATATCCTTTAGTCACTGTGTCACCGAGAGCCTTTCCTTTAATGAGGGGCCTCATGTCTTCTCCTTCAACTGGGAGGCCTATAATCCTATGGATTAATTCCACAGTTAATAAAATAGGTTTGTTGAGCCACAAAAATATGTCATGCACATAGGCTAACAAACACTTCGTAACAAATTTTACCTCATCTCCCCATCCAAAGTGTGTAATGTGGAACATGTTTAGAATGTCAACAGTCTCCAAACCTGAGGCTTGGTCTTGTGGTTCGAGATCAAGTGCATTAAGTGGAATTAGTACCTCTTACCAATAATGCTAGAGATTGAGGTGTCTAGAAGGGTTGTGGAGATCATGATCTGAGTACTTAATGTGTTCCAAGAAACTCCTCATTTTTCCTTCACGAAGCTCCCCCAGTGGAAGATGCGACATTTACACAGTAACGTATATCCCTTAGGTATTGATATTGATGCCCGAGGTTCTAAGAACAATGGAGTATATTTTGGCTCTACCCTACAACCAACGGTTGCTATCAATTCAACTTTTTTGCACTTGACTCTGTGATGGTATTCTCTTTTGTTTTTTAAAAGCCCTCCTTTTCGGAGATGCCTTGCCTTTTGTTACCTGCTCTCCCCTTTCCTTTAGCGGGGATAAATGGTGTTTAGGGCACGTCTTTTTCTCCTATGTTTCCTGTATTTCTCTTCACATAATTCCCCATCCGTCACTTTCCTTCTTAGACTCTTACTTCTTTACTCAGCTCTATTTTGGTTTGAGTTCCCTTATCGTGCAATTTCATTTTTACCCACAACGCCCATTTATCTTCCTCTATCAACTAGTTCGTACTAATCTTCATATGCATTCATTCATCCCACTTACCTGGTATCCCCGAGCCATCATCCCACCATTGTGCCATAATCTGACACAATCTACCACCACAATGGGTATCTTTTCACAGTAGGTGGAAAATGTGGTTGCCTTTCATGAAGATGATTATAATCTATCCGCAGTAATTCCCTGCCAAGTACCCATTTCTTTTCATAATTGTGATTTATTTGCTCAATGTATGCCACTAACTATCTACCATATTCCTTATCGGTGGATATCCTGATGATTGTTTTTCGTCGGGTACAGTTGTATTGATGTGACTAAAACTCCCTTTGATTGCAATTACTGCGCTACTCACCTAGTCATGTCATCCTTATCAGTCACCAATTCTAAGTAAGGTTGCTCCCAACATGGTGTGTTGTCCATCTTTGAAAATACTCTTGTGCTACACTACCTCCAACTCAGTCTCTCTCCTGTTAGTGCACCTAATTAGCTTGTGCCTTTCCTTGTTAACAGTTCAAATCAACAATTCAACTGTTACTACCCCCTATTCAACCCTAACTTATTTAAATTAGACCTTACATATATACATAAGGATGACACCCCTTCCTATTAACGTTTGTCAAATTAGCCCTTCTTGAAAGGTGGTGCAATTGTGGGTTGTACCCACCTTCTTGTGATGCACAGTTGTTCCACGTGGCTCCACATATTCAGCCTTGGCTTTGGTAGTCCTTCCCACTCTCTCAAAAGCGTCAAGGATTTGGTCTCGGTACTCTTGTAGTAAGTCTACAACCTTCTCGATGGTGTTGTTGTCCCAATAATCCCCAACAGTCACCACCTTGGGACTTTCCTCTATCCCAATGTTCACCTTTCGAGTCTTGATCGATTGCATGTATTCCCTAGACTATAATGGCAGTCCACCTTCCACATGTTCTCCTTCCACTTCTGGAATTTATATATTCTCAGGATCATTTTCATCTTCTCCTTGCTTCGTTATATTGTAGAACTCTAAATACTCCTGCACCCACTGCAAATGTTTATGTGCATAACATAGGGGTGACTTCCCAACATCATCAATTCATGTGCAACAAAAATATTTTGACGCAACACCTTCAATGCTTCATTCAACGGTGGTTCTCCTGCTTCAAAATCGAACGTGGCCCAAGAGTTTTGTGTTATTTCGTTAAAATCATGGGTTCAATATACCAGTTGTTGGAATGGTATCCATGGTGTGTATGAATTGATGCACCCACTCTTGTTGTGGCACTCCTCCCTTGGTCCATGTTGCAAAGCTCCTCTTCAGGTGTGTCTTAGGTCACTCCATGCTTGAATATTTATCTATAGGGACCCCATAGCTGGTCTTGGATATAACCTTCATCAGTTGTTTACATTATTTCCATCCCACGAATTATTCTTTATGCGCAACCCACCATCTAGCTCGGGTGGTGCGTAATGCAACGCCCAACGTGGGAATCCTTTGACAATTTGGTATTTGGTCCTCTTATTCATGTACAAAAATATCTAATTTTAACAAACCAATGAAGTGAGGTGGGTAGTATGTATGCATATCTGGGTATTGACTTCATGTAACCAATTTTGTCAATCCTCCAAGGCTTCTTCTGAACCTGAGGTGCAAGATCCAATACTATGTTGGCTTAACACTCCATCGTCTGTAGGATTTACATAATCATCCTACCAAGTCGTGACATTATAAATTTTGTCCAGCTCTTCTTGACAAATATCACCTTTTACTAGCTCAATGTATCGATCCCCTTCACGAGGATCCAATGGTGTTATCACTAAGATATCCCTTGCTTCAAAAATCATCTACCTTTTCTTTAAATTAATAATTACATGGTTGTCAAAATCCTAGTTTATCCCTAATAGAGCAGGATAGGGATCGGTGTCATCCACGATCTCGATCACCTCAAAGTCGACAATGCTTGATAGCCCATCAATATCCACCGGCACTCCTGTTAGTCGTTTAATGGGAAATTTGATGTGTTGGTTCGTTAATCTAATCTGAATCAGAGATCAAGTCAGCTTCAGATTCCCCATCATCTCTCATGTGATTTTTAGTAAAATATTTACACTTGGTCCTAGGTCCAAAGTGATGTTATCCATCTCATATTCCCCGATCTGTGCACCGAAACAAAACTCTTTGTTGGTTCTCTTCCTACGCGCCACCCAATTTACTATATATAACAAATTTTGTGCAATGGATACCTTAGATCCATTAGCACACTACTCCACCATCTTCCTAAACTTCTACAGAGCCTGGGGATCTTTCACCAACTCTAAACAAATTTGTAGTAGACTTTGAATTGGATCTGTTGTTGTCCTAGACTCCTCACATGTGGTGTTATCATATATCTCTAGCATGGTCATTTCATGCCTAACCTCTAGCCTATCCCATTTTGTCACAACCATTTCCCGCCAAACCTCCTTATAAGTCAAAACCATTTCAGGTGCTCTCCTTACCCATTATGGCTACAATGTCTGAGGTTTCACATCATTTGCCCCTACCCAGACACCTCCCTGAGTCATTACGCCAACCCGTTGTTATGTCCAGCGGGGTTTAAAAACTATCATTTGCACGTTAGGTCCTTTCTCTTCCTGTAATTTGGCGATCAGCTGGGGGAAATTCTCAGTCGGATGGTATAATGATTTGCAATAGATACACGTGCAGCAAGGGTTAGTGCAATCCTACACCAAGTGACCTTGTTGACCACAATTGTTACAAACTATGGTGCTTTTTCCTCGGCCAAATCCTCCTCTTTCTTGACCCGGTCCTCCAGGTCCTCTAGCTACCATGCCTCAGCCTTGACCTTACTAATTGCATTGTCCACCTTGATTATACTCAACTTGGTTGAAGCTAGTCATTGCACCCTTTGTCCCTTTGTGTCCTTGTACTTGAAACAAGTCAAAAGTGTGCTCATGCATCAACTCCATTGTGTGGCAATGATGGATATCATGCCCTACATATTTGCAAAAATCACAAAACAAAGTGTGGGTCGTGGCTTCATATTTTTGCGTCATTTGGCAACTAATCGGTATATGGCCCCACACTCGAAAGATCTCACACCACATTTCTATGTCTTGCATAAGTGGATTTGTTGCACCAATCACCATGTAATATGTCAACAACTTGCATTCATTTATGTCGTGACCCCCTATCCTATAGATGGTGCACCATGCTTCCTCCCACTTTTCCTCCCCCTTCGTCAAATCTTGAAGTTGTAAAGTCAACGCAACCAATTATGACTGCACTTACACCATGCCATTTTTCTCTCCACCACCTATTGGTGAGGCCTCAAATTTTAGCACAAGCTCTAGAGCCTCTGAGTGCATGCTTATCTTCTATTTCATCAAGGGTATCATGATTCTCCCACACTTCCCCTTGAGCATGGGTGGTTTAGCTGCTAATGTTGTTGAATTCTAGGTGCAAATCTCTGTGGTCATTTAACAATATCTTGTTAAGTAATGGTAATGACCTTATAAATATGTCTCTTGGTCCCTTTAGAAATTTCCACTTTGTTGTCATGTAGGACTGTCACTTCCACTACAAATTTGACAATGTATCCTTCAATAAACTTTCAAACCAAAAATCAATAGCACAAGAACTTTTGTTACTCACTACCTCCAACCAACGTACCTCCTCTCAGGTCCACCTCCTTGGCCCGTCATGGTGATATGTCAGGCTATTTCTCTTTAATAGATAGATCCACTCCATCGGGATATTAGGGAACACCCTGAAGAAAGTTTCATGAAAGTCAGTGAACATGTACTTTTGTAGCTATTTCTCCATTCTCTAGTTCTTATCTCCTATCTCTTTCATAGCAAACTCAAGCAGTTTTCATCCAAACCACCGTGTAATTTCCTCCCTGGTTGGGTTCCATGGCTTCCACATTCCTATGAGACAATCTCATCACACATTTATCCCAATCCTGACAATGGAACCATTTGTTGGCGTGTCGGATTTTGGTAGACCCGGGATTTGCTATGCAATGGCCAATAAAACCCACTCATCATCAGCCTTTTCAACAACACCCACAAAGTGGGTGAAGTATCACCCAAGATGCTAATAGGTGATTGTAAGAACTAGGTTTTCGGAGTTTGACAGCACTGTCTACAACATGCGACACTAAAATCCCACCGACAAATAATTTACCATCACTCCAGTACTGCGCAAAGCTTTAAGCCCCTTGGCTTACTAGACAATGCACAAGTCATAACTGACAATGCTGAGTCACGGATTCGCCCATAAAATCGATGCTTACCCAAGATTACTCCCACTTATAGACAAACCACAATATGTATTAACCTTGACCGTCTTATAATCATTCAGTCAATTAAACCCATTCATAAGGATTTGAAATAGTAATAAACCAACCGACATAAATATGTCCCATACGACATAAACATCATAAATGTTTAGACCATTAAACATAGTTACAAGTGCTCAAAATTATTATAAATCCCTTTAGCATGCATAAATCCAGTATGCATTAACAACATTAGACAATCAAACAAAGATACAAAACACAGGAGGCAACTTATTTATCCATTAGCTTTTTTAACATCAATGAAGAAGATGTTATGCATTGAGTTACATTCATCGGACCAACAGGCTCACCCTCCATTATATATATGTCATGTACAAATAGGAACAAAACTAACATGAAATCCAAACATACAAATATGCATGAACAATACACTAAGGTTGTTGTGTGCCTATCGACTAACACAAACCTGCGTA
The DNA here is from genome assembly GCA_000404065.3 of Pinus taeda. Lineage (NCBI taxonomy): Eukaryota > Viridiplantae > Streptophyta > Pinopsida > Pinales > Pinaceae > Pinus > Pinus taeda. The sequence continues at coordinate 66,920 of APFE030624183.1, forward strand.
TAACTTTGGACATACAAACACTGCACATAAATTACATAACCATACTCTATAGTTCTACTTCATCCTTTGTCCAATGTCCAACCCGCATTTTTTCCTCAACGGTTATTTTTATCCTCGCCTATAAGCCTTTCAATTCTTTTTAGCCCTCTGCCTAATTTCTCTAGTTGCCGCGTGTTAAGTTTAGGTATGTTCTATGTCTAGAGCAATTTATTTCAGTTTTCACATTTAGCTTAATATGTTTTCCAGATTAGCAATCACATCAGCATTAAAGTAAATTGCAGATAGAACATAAACATAAATCACAGAAGACAAGCCAAGACAAGAGAACACAAGCCAGGGACAAACCCCACAATGTGGGGAAACCCTTGATCAATTCTTCTTTTATGTTCTTCAAAGTTCAGCAAAGAAAGTGAGAGAGATAGTACATTTACAATAGAAGTCAACACTTTGACTTTTGATATCTGTAGAGATCAATTGAAGACATGTTGCTTCAACTGATTCTCTAAGGTGACTCCTTCACCTATCATAGTGTTGCCTCTCATTCATTTGCTGCACATTGTGACACCTTAGTGTACTATCACATGTGTTGAACCTTGATGACTGAGTTGCTCTCAGCTTCATGCTGCATCTTTCATGGTCTTATTCATCATCAAGTTGCCCATGCTCATGATCTCATGCATCATTATGTTGCTCATGCTCATGATCTCATTCATCATGGTGTTGCCCATGATCTCATTTATCATCATGTTACCCATGCTCATATCATCGATGTCATCACAGTTGCGTCATTGTTGCACCTTTACTGAGATCATGCTTGTTGTACCTTTGAATTTGTTACTGCTGCATCTTTCCAATGATGAGATCTATTGATAACTTTATTAAGGGCTTCTTTTATATAATGACAATTTCATTATATAAACACTAGGACCATCAATGCATTACTGCTGGGGGTATATGAGCTAGCAGGAGCACAGATCAACACACACATATATATACTGATGTATATGTTAATACGCATACCTTTTTCATCCATCCAAGATGATGTCTGAGATCATACCTTCATTCATGGAATCTGAGGTCTGCTCCTTTGATCGAGATCTCAAAGAAGGGTTTACTGTCAACAAGACTAGAGCTTACTGTCCATTTGAAGTCTTGTCTATCTGTGATTGAGTAGGAGAATGTCCGAGGCAAGTCTCCTTTGACTGCGTATAAAGGCTTGTCTCCATGATTGCGTAGAATGTGACTTCCTGATAGCGTACGAAGGTATCTCCATTACAGTGTGTAAATATAGTTGCGTTGTATCTCCATTACCTGCGTATATGTATACACACACACACACACACACACACACATGCAGGCAATGATACAATGCAACAATAGTTATATATATACACAGGCAATGATATAATGCAACAACATATATAACTATTGTTGTGTTGTATCATTGCCTGCATGTGTGTGTGTCTATATATATATACACACACACACACACACACACATGCGTATAATGTATTTTATGTCTACGTATAGATGTCTCCATAGACACGAATTAGGGCATCACGTTGACTGTGACTAGGGCTTCATCTGCAACTAGGGCATTATACTTGGCCCAACATATCTTCATTAGTGTCTCTCCTTCACCAAAAACCCAAGACATGGAGAGGAGATCACATGAAGTGTCTCTCAAATGACTTTAAGTCCTCACCTATTTATACTAAAATGCAGATGATGAATAGACATGACTATTGGGCTTCCGAGCCTACATAAGATGTCGTCTGACTTGACAATTTGTCTTATAATATAAATAAATTCATAACTTCATAAGTACTTATTGAAATCGGATGATCTTTAGATCAATCCTACACCTCTCGATGAGAGGGATCCAATAAAATATCCGCTGTCATAAATGAGATGACCCACATGGAGTTTGGCCCTACTTGCTAAATTTAACACCCATTGGGATAATTCCTGATCCCATTGTAGAGTTGGACCATGTGTAATATCGACCCTTCAAAATATCTCCCCACCAAATGGCTCCACCCTGCCTTTTCTCCTCCTACTACAAAATGTCTCCAACCTCCTACCTACCACAACATCCTCGATCAGCTACATCCTTATGCAAAATCCTAACTGTCAATATTCCCTTGTATGCGCCTCCCATCAAGCGCAATTATCGCCTTTCAGCACAACGTCTACTTATGTTGAACCCTATTTCCTTCGACAACCCTTTATTTTTCTCCACTCATGCCTCTCGCACTCCCCATCCCTACTACATGGCCCTATACTTACAAAATTAAACAAAAAAAAAATTGGCCTCCAACATTAATTTCTCCCTCACTTTCTCCTTTTCAATCCATCATGCCTTGCTTGGATGCATTCCTTTGAAACCCACTCTAAGGCACTCCACATATCCTCGTCCTAAATTCCTGGTTCTTCTTTCTAGGGTGATGTCTTTGGGAAACTTGTCCAAGTACTATGGTGCAAAATCATCCACTGATGGAACTTTACCACACTCCTTAGGGTCCATGATCATGGGAGGTTCGTAGACTTTCAAGGTCTCAACATTAACTACGAAATACATCTGCATATATGTTGGAATATCAAGGTGATAAGAATTGGTTCCAATATTTTATAAGATGGTGATGGACCATATTTGATTGGTTTCATCTTCTTGCTTTCTCCCTTCATCTTGTCCTTGCTGATGTGAAGCCATACCCTGTCTTCAATCTGGAACTAGTGATCAACTCTATGTTTGTCATGTCATGCTTTATACCATGCTTGACTCTTTTCCAAATGTTCATGTACTACTTGATGAATCATTTGGATTCACTGAATGAACTTGTGAGCTTTGTCTTCATCACTTCATTCACTATAATCCTCATCTTTCCCAAAGGCCAAATCTAAGGGATCTTTCAGCACGTACTCAAAGCATGTCTTCAATGGTCAACTTTTAGAAGAAGAGTACAAATCCTTGTTGTATGCATGTTGAACATAATGCATCTATTCATCCCATAACTTAGGGTGCTTGTTGTAATACCCTCAGAGCAAATGAACTAGTGTTCTATTGACGACCTATGTTTGTTTATCGGTCTATGGATGGAATGCCATTCTCCTATTTAGCTTGGTGTCCATCATATTCCATAAGCTTGTCCAAAACTCCCCAAGGAATCGAGAGTCTCGATCTGAAACAATGGATGTGGGTAAGCCAAAATGGACCCATTCATGCTGAAAGAAAAGTTCAGCAATCTGCTCAGTAGTAATCTTCTTCTTACATGGCATCAAGACACACACCTTGCTAAACCTATCCATCGCTACATACAAGTAGTCATGACCCTTTCTTGACAAATGAAACCCCTTTACAAAATCAATGGGGATACTCTCCCAAGGATGAGAAGTAACTAGTACTATTGTGTACAACCCTAATTTTCTATTAGTACACTTACAAACAGAGCACATCATATACCCCTTTACATATTTGGTTTCAATTTCTTTCATTTGGGGCCAATAACAAAACCTTTTCAAATGAGACATAATTTTCCTACCCTAATGTAACCAGAAACAAGAGAAGTTTGAGCTTCTCGAACTACATGGACTCCTTCACTTGTACGAATACATAGTTTTCCAAGGTGGTAGAGTAATTTATCTTGCAAATAGTAGTTTTCCACTTGTGATCCATGGGTTAGATTCTCATCAACTTCTTCAAAATATTAATGAATAACATATTATTCAACATAGCGATGATGAGATAAAGAAACATTCTTTAAAACAATAGATGTAGAAACAAGAGATCTAGAAAGAATATCTGCCACTTTTTTACTTGTACCCTTCTTGTACTTGATTACCAAATGGAATTGTTGAAGGAATCCCATCCACCTGAAATGACGAGCATGCTGCAACTTTGTTTGTGACTAGAGATACTATAAATGTTGGTGGTCTATATGTATGATAGTCTCCTTCCCAATCAAGTAATGCTTCCATTTATTGACACTTTGAACCAAGCATACAACTCCTTGTCATTTGTGGGGTAGTTTACAACAAATTTAGATAAAGTTTTTGAATGGTAACAAACTGGTCTCTTATGCTACTTCAATACTGCATCCTTAGCATAACTACTGGCACTTGTCTCGATATCAAATGGTACCAACGTTGTGTTGATCTTTACCTTTAAGGTGTCGAAAGCCTTCTGCTGATTTCCTCCCCACTGAAATATTTGATTCACACTGGTCAGGGCATATAAAGGAGATGTAATGATGGAGAAGGTAGTTATGAATCTTCTCTGATACTTAACTGCTCCCAAGAAGCTTCTCACTTCTGTTACATTGGTAGGCTTAGGCCATTTGACAATTACATCAACTTTAGAAGGATCAATTTTCAGTTGACCTCCTCCAACAATATGACCCAAATACACCAAAGGAGTTTTGCCAAATTCACATTTGAACAATTTTACATACAATTTCTCCTTTTGTGAAGTATTCAGTACTTGTTTGACATGTTTGACATGATCATCCCATGTTTTACTAAAGACAAGTATATCATCTAGGTATACAAGCACAAACTTATCTAAAAATGGTCAAAATACATCATTTATTACCCTCATGAATGTAGTCGAGGCATTGCAAATCCCAAATGGCATTACCAACCACTTGAACAACTCTTACTTGGTTTTGAAAGCAATTTTTCATACACCATTCTCTGCAATTAAGATATGAAGGTAACCACTACAGAAATCCAACCTAGTGAAGTAAACACAATTCTTCAATTGATCAAGCAAATCATATATACAAGGGAGAGGATACCAGTTTTTCACTGTGATCTTGTTGAGAGCCCAATAATCCACACACATTCTCCATATGTCATATTTCTTTGGCACCAACACAATTTGTGAATCACACGGATATGAGCTAGGTATGATGACTCTCTGGTTCAACAAGTCTTGCACCTGCTTCTTGCTTTCTTCCATTTTCACAGTTGACATCATGTACATGCCCACATTTGGCAGACGAGCATCTTGCTAAAGATGAATTACATGCTGGATTTCTCTTTTAGGAGGCAACCCACCTGATTCCTGAAAAACCTCATCGTAGTTAGAGACAATATCAAACATTTATTTCTTGTGAGAAGGATTATAACCTTTGAAAGCATTAGATGCTTCAACATCTTTTGCCCTCAAAACTATGAACATACATTACTTGTTCGAGTTGATAAGTCACTTGATTTGTCTTGCACTGAAAAGGGTTGAATTGATCTTCATGCATCGAGCTCTAACAATGTAGTATACCTAGGGGGGATAATATGGGGTACAAAGAGAGGTACCCAAGGGAATAATGTAATAATGGTACCATGGGCTTATTACATTATTGCTAACTACTTGTGGTCCCTTACATGATATGGGTTAACCCCCTTATTTATTACTATGGCCCATCCCATTATTACATTATTCCCGTTGGACTCCCTGTACCCATATTATCCCCCTAGTGTACTACATATGTAATAGTCAATATTACCCCCTCCCTTGTACCCCTTATTATCCCCCCTTTGTACCCAAGGGAATAATGTAATAATGGGATGGGCCATAGTAATAAATAAGGTGGTTAACCCATATCATGTAAGGGACCACAAGTAGTTAGTAATAATGTAATGGGGCCCATAGTATTAGATAGATGGTATTGAGGGAACCATGGTAATGACCCATGGTATTGTATGTATGAGGCCTATAGAGAGGCTAAAGACTCCCCATTGAGAGATGTCAAGGATTATTGTATGGATAGGCATATGGCTTGTGGAGTGTTCTCCTTCCTTAAGGAGTGAATGTATGGTGTTGCCCTACCTTAAGGGTTTGATCAATAAAGTGAAGCGTTTATCTATATTAAGATCTTGTTATTTCTTGGGTTTATTTCTATTATCATATATTTGTGGGTCAGATCTATAACAAACAATATATTCCACCCCATCTTTGGTGAGATGATACTTGTTCTCATGACTGAAAAAGATTGCATTTGTAGAAACTAGGTTGTAGATTTGCAACTGCTCATGAAGTTTTAATCAAAATCACAAGACATGAACCTACTTTACTACTATGCGGAAGTTAATTCACAATTTAGAAAAGAAAAAAAAAATTAGACATGCAATAAGAAATAACACACATGCACACAACATTTTCCCTAGGAAAGCAATATGCTAAAAACTCGAATGCTTGGTTGCATTAATATAATGAATAAAGATGCATTACAATTGCTTTACTCAACTGAGCACAACTTGCAAGTGAATAACCTATCTTGAGAATCTCTAACCCAGACTTCGTCAATTTATGCCTCTGCTTGAGCCCCTATTTTCTTGCATAATTCCTGAGAAATTAAGCCCCTATTATTTAGGAATTTCTCCAAAATGGATTGTATAATTCCCAAGGTTGATCATCCAACTGCATGCAACACCTGTACACTCCAGAATAGTCTACAACTAATGTTACATTGCCTTGGAATCTACACCACAGTTGGGGAACTTGAATTCTCTGCATGCACTAGATATTTTGGGCTAATTGATCAGTTAATTGGATGACCACTGAGTTTGACTGAAGTCCCACTGCACAACTTAACTTCCACTAGTTCCTCCAACAATTCGAACTAGTTTACTAAAAGCAACTTGAGATAACTAAACTTGGTTGCTACAAATTAGAAATTACACATGCTTAACTAAACTCTAACTCCTCCTACTCGAATTTACAGAGTAAACTAGGTGACACAAGACATGTCACACAAGTTAATTGCATCCAAGTTATCTGCTGATGTGGAAATCCGAATTTTCTCAATTTAATTAAGACAAAATCAAATTAAGAAATTCCTGCTACATTTATCAACAATCCCTCTCAGCAAGAAAGGGATTATCAACCACCCTTATCTTGCACCTGTGGAACTCGAACTTCCCTCTTGACAAAGCCTTTGCCAAAATGTTAGCATCTTGTTCCTTTGTGGGAATGTAGTGTAGCAACATTATCCACCTATGCACATAGTCCTATAAATGGTGATATCAAGTATCTATAGGCTTGGATCGATCATGAAATATAAGATTATTAGAGAGCTTGATGAAACTATGATTATCAAAGTAGATCATAATTAGATCCATAATCTGACCAAACAGTCTAACGAGTATCTTTCTCATATAGATTGCCTCACATGTTGCTTCACTTGCAACCATGTATTATGCTTCTGTCGAGTTCAAAGCCACAAATATTTGCTTCCTGTTGTACCAAGAAACAATTGTGGACCCAGCACTGAAAATTCCACATGATGTAATATTTTGGTCTAATGGACTCCCCGCCCAATTTGCATCAGTGAAGCCACACAACTTCACCCCCTTTGTTTGTCTGTACCATATTCCAGACTAGATAGTGCCTCTAAGATATCATAGAACATGCTTAGTTGCCTTCCAAAATAATTTGGTTGGCCTAACCATAACCTGGATCAGGTATTTGATTGCATAGCACATATTTGGTTGTGTGTTCACAAGATACATTAGTGAACCTAATAACTACCAATAAATGGTAACATCCACTTCCTCACTTAAATTGGCATCCTCCTTCCTCTAGTTGGTCGCTAAAGGTCTCTCCATGGGTTTACAACTCTCTATGTGGAATTTCTCTAGTATCTCATTTGCATGCTTGCCTTGAGACACAAATAGTTCCCTGTTGCCTTGGCATACTTCCAACCCGAGGAAGTAGTGCATGAGACCCATGTTCTCCATTTCAAATTCCCTTGTAAGGTCCTCCTTGCAAGATCTAATCAACTACTCATCACCAATTAAAATATAATCATCAACATACAAGGCAATAATAAGCAATTTACCTTCTACCAAGATATGAAATGGGTTTTCTTCCACTTCACTTTTGGTGAAGCCCAAACCAATGAGATAGTTATCGATGTTGGTGTACCAATCACGGGGTGCTTGTTTGAGACCATACAACATTTGCTTGAGTCTGTGTGGATTCTGCACACATGAGACTCTCGATAAAATCTCTCAAAACCTTTTGCTTTCTCAACATACAGCTCCTCCTTAATAACTCTTTTGAGAAATGTTGCTTTTACACCCATTTAGTGGATGTTTCACCCCTTCTGTGCAACCAAAGAAATAATTGATTTAATGGATGAGTACCTTGCTACAGGAGCAAAGGTCTCCTCATAGTCAATTCCCTCAACTTAAGAGTATCCCTTAGTAACAAATTTGGCCTTATACTTCTCAATGCTTTCATCTACTGCCTGCTCCACCTTTAATATTTATCTCGAACCCACTATTGATTTATCTACTGGTCTTGGGACCACTTCCCAAACAATGTTCTTTACAATAGATATGTATTCCTCCACCATTGCATAAACCCGTACAAAGTTTCCCTAATTCTTCCTCGAAAGAGGATGGCTCAATCTCTACAAGCTCAGTCATTAGAGCCATGTAGCCATTGTACCTCTAAGGTGACCTTCTCTACCTACACAAATTTGAAGGAGCACCCACTTCCTCCCTCACATCCCACATAAGTTTCTCAACTTCCCTAGTTCTTTTCCTACTTTCTCTAGATGTTTTGCTTAAATTGTTGTCTCCACTCTCTTCTCCTCAATATGTGGTTTCTATACAACTTCGTGAGGCTTCTCCTTTGGAGCTAAAATCTCATATTCTAGTGGGATTTTAAGATCCCTCTCAAGAGAGCACCGCATCGCTTTCTCCTCATCAAACTTTACATCCCTTCGCACAATTGTCATTCTGAGGGATGGCAAGTACACATTGTAGTTGACCCACAAATGCCCCCAACTTTGTTGTCAGCTTAATCTTCTTCCTTGATTCTTTGGAGACATGGCAGTAAACAGAGGCTCCAAAAATCCTGAAGTGTGACAAATTTGACTTCAATTTTGGACCCCCTAAGAATCACCAAGATTCCACAGCAGAAAGAATATACCTAGAATATTCCCCAAAATATAGTGTGGAATATTTTACAAAATATTCCCTTAGAAATCACACCCACATGGGGTTCTGTAGTGTTGGTTCCACCACAATGTTCTATCCTCGTCTCCACATCCCCCCCTCCACTCGTTGTGTCGTCGAATGGTTAACATGGTTTAAATAACGTGGGGTCAAAAAGGTTTATAAACCTGCTCCAATGGCTTATTGGTTGGCATGTCCTTTATAAAGTTTGGCGGTTAATGGGTCTGGGGTTAAACACTGCGAACCGACCTTTTTCTGTATTACAAACAATATATATATAACCATTGTTAAAACCATATGGAATTTATCGACAAATTTGGTGAAACCACCAACTTTGGTGGACCTGCATATCTAACCACAACTAAACCCTGTCACCAAATTTATCCGGGCACCACTAAACTTAGCTGCTAGTTTGGCTAGACCGCCAACTTTGGCTATGGTCAAATTTTTTTGGAGCACAACTAAATTTGTTCATCTGCCAAGTTTGATTGGAAATTTGATTGACTAAACTTTGCATACGAACTCATATTGAGGCGTCGTTAGAATTGTCTCAATGAGATCTTCAACTTGACACTGGTTTTGCTGAGATTTGAGGATTTCAATTTTTATGCCTTGTGGGATCATCTTGGATTAATGTGGGTCCTCGGACATAAGTTTTTCCTCATGTAATTTGGTTTATAAATTAATTTATTGTTTCTTCACTTAGTATTGTTTCCTTTTTTCCAACCCCCATTTATATTTTGGTTTTGTTGGAAGTTCATAAGTACAATCATACTCTAGCCTATTTTGAAAGTTTTTCCTTTAAACTTGTTGTGGAACCTTTTCAATTCTTATTGAGTTTTTAGCTCCTTCTCTTTAGGTCTGGTGTTCTTGAACTTCTGATCGCTTCTTATGTATGCATTGAATCTTTCGTCGAGGACAAAGATACTAAGGTTTTGTTTTAATTTCATTACCAGAGTTCTGTTTTTAATTTAGTTACCAGCGGTGTTGTGCAAGACATTAACTTGAGAAGGAATTTAAGATTTAAAGGCAATTGTGCCTCATTTGCAATTGTTAAAAATTGACCATGGCCAAAAGATTTCAATCAAGGGTACTATTATTGTTACTTGGGTCTTTTCGACCATTCTTGCTCACAACTATATATTTTATTTTAAAAATCATATTGAATGTTGAAAATTTGTTTGATAATTAAAAAGGATTGGTACAGAGTCTATGTTTTCTTTATTTATTTGTTATTCTCATAATTTTCCACATAAGCTCCCATTAATCCTTTAATACTTGTATTCTAAATGAAATTATACATTAATAGTTATAGTATGACTATACCCATCGTTGGGATTCTTTTTCTCTTGTTTTGAGTTATAGTAGTTAACTATCATTCCTCTTTTGTTCATTTACATTCTTGAATTAGTCTTCTTGAGATTTCATATAGAGAACTCTATTATTCTCTCAAAGTTTGTTTGGATATTGTTCTTTGTCCATACCTTTTATAATTAAAATATCTCAGCCTAGAGTCGTAGCCCAAAATTTTCTCTTTTCTAATGCATCAGGTTTGTTTGACCTTACCATTCGCTTCCATTAGTTATATGTTTACATTTCTTGCCTTGAATATATTTTCATTCAAGAGTTGGATGCTTTTAGCGCACTCCATATAATTGTTCTCAAGCATTTACCAGAATAGGTCACTCTTTGTTCTAGCATATTTACACAAATACTAGTCCTTAAATTTAACTATTGTCTTTGCATTCAAAATTAATTACTTCTCTCGTAATACTCTAAAAGTCAATACGCAGTAAACAAAATACATGTTCCACTTAGATACTTGCATCATAAGGTTTTCTATTCTGTGTATGCACAAAATACTTGTATCATTTCAAATACTTGAAGATTATAAATTCTATCTTCCTTTTTTTACTTGCATGCATATGCCAAAAACATACAAACTATAACAACAATATTGCTACTCAAATTATTAACCATAAATCACTTAGCAAGTAACAACTACTTAAAAATTTAGGTTATTAAGAGTACCGACTTGTCAAAATCTCTGAAAAATAGCATTGGAGCTACAATGCTCCTCCCAACCTTGACTCTTCCTCTCATATGAGTCCGCCTAAGCTTCAATGGACAGTAGGCTAGCATAAAATCTATTCCTTGTCCTTTTTGTCCACTATACCTCCTCACACCCACTCCACATTTCGTGAGTTTAACTTCAGTATAATAGAAAAAAGACCCTTTCTACGCTTGTCAGTTAGTAACTACCTCCTCCCTTATCCATTAGGTGGCAGGTAATTGTTCATTAATGAGATCCACTCTCCCCAACTTCCTAAGACAATGTCCTAATCCTTAGGTCAGATGCCTAGGTCTTACATCATCTAAGGGTTAATAAATATAAGCACTATCTTGTAGTCCACAATTTCTCTTTAGCCATTTGCAGCCTCAAAATTATTTTCCATATTTTTATTAATAACTTAATAAAACATATTTGCATAAGGTAATTACTAGTAACAAAATATTGATAAACCAGTTCCATTTAACTCTTAAAGCCACAACATTAACACACTTGACATATATAGTATTCACAAATGAAAAAAGCTAAGTCACTGGATATCACATGGTTTTGCTCCCTCACCTTTCCCTCTTGCAAAGTCCTAGGCCCCCATCGCTTATGTCTACTCAATTTGCAATCGTGGTGTATTTTATTAGCACGAGTGTGATATTCAAAGCATAGAGGTTGAGGGTGAAATGTTGAAATTTATAAAGATTTGAAGGTTTCTATGGATAAATATGTGTTGCATTTAGAATTTTACGCTACAGATATGGATTATATGGATATTGTTTTAAGATATCCTTGAATGGACTCAATTGGTATAGTTAATATTAATGCACAAAAGAAGTTTTTGAAGCTTTGGTACAATAAAAAGAAGAGCAGATTGAGGGTATGTCTCTTAGTAAGTTAGAAGGGTATAAAGGGCCATGTGAAGAAATCCCTACAATGAAAATAATTGCAGTACCCAATGACATATCAGATAAAGTATAAAGGGCCATGTGAAGAAATCCCTACAAAGAAAATAATTGCAGTACCCAATGACATATCAGATAAAGAATCCACCATTGAATCAGAATAAGGGATTATAGAAGTACTTGAAGAAAAGCCAAAGAGAGGGCATGAAAAGGAAGATCAAGCTAATGAACCACATTTTGAAGAGTTATTGAAATAAGAATCAAATGAAGAGTTAGAGCTTGAACGAAATGAAGAACCTATAGAAACACTTGAAGAGAAGCACCATGAAGGGCATAAAAGGCAGAAGAATCCAATTAACCACTTGTTGAAAAATCAAATAAAGATAATCCAATAGAAAATGATAGAATTCCTCTAAAAAATATACACAATTAAAAAAAAAAAATCCAAACCATTGTTCGAGAAGTGAAGTTATCCACAATTGAAAATCACCAAAAAATTTAGGGTTTTTGTACGTGCAAATTTTTCTAGTAGAATTGAGGTCAGCTTTTGAAAAATTTTGAGCATAATTTGAAGAACCTAATCCAATAGTTAAATTCTTGTCAAATAAATATCTAATTTAGCAAAAAAACATCTAAAACAGAGTCAAAGAAGTGAAGTTATCAACAATTTTTTTTTTTTGCGCTTTTCTAGTTATGACTACAAGTTTTGGAGATTGGATATCTTTTGATAGAGAGCACATATTTTAGTCAAAATATCTCCAAAATATCTAGGGAAGTGGTGACATTTCATAATTGGGTTATAATAGCAAATTTGAGAAATACAACACAAGTTATGGTCATTTTACATCTTCGACCTCAAATCCTATGGGCAAACATGATGATCTTTGTATTGAAGAATACATAAACAAAATGAAGTCCAAAAGGGGGGAAGGGATGGAAATTGTGTGCATGTATGTATTTAAGAGATGATGCATTCATATGATGGAACTCGATTATGCATGACAGTGTACGGGAAATTTTCATATGGAAATTTTGAAAAAAACATTTTTTACATTAGTGATCTCATGCTATGAAGAAGGATAAGAAGAGTAATAGGAATTTATTTTCATGTGACAACTTCATATTACAAGCTTGTGGATGTATTCAGCAAGAGAATGTCATTGTTTCTATTAGCCCTAGTTATAAGCATAATTTCATTGATGTTAATTTGTCTAAAAGACCATGGTTCCACAAAAAAATATTCAAAGCACATAGAGTGAGGTTGAAAATGTTGAAATTTTTAAAGATTTGAAGGTTTCCACGGATAAATGTGTCGCATTCAATTTTTTATGCTATAGGTATGGACGATGTGGATATTGTTTTTCCATATCCGTGGATGGGCTCAATGGAAAAATAAGTTTTCCAATCTTTGGTACAAGGAAAAGAAGATCATATTGTAGGACATGTCTCCTAGTAAGCCAAAAAGATCTACAGGTCTATATGAAGAAATCCACATAGAGAATATAATTGTAGTACCCAATGACATATTAGATGGAGAATGCGTGCTTGAATAAGAAGAAGAGATTATAAAAGTGCTCCAAGTAAAGATGAAGGGAGGGCATGAAAAGGAATACAAGCTAATGAACTACATGTTGAAGAGTCACATAAAGAAGAGTCAAATGAAGAGTTACAACTTTAGCTAAGAGAAGAACCTATAGAGGCACTTGAAGAAAAACACCAAGAAAGGCATAAAACAAATCCAATAACTAAAGTTGCTATATATCACCACGATGACTCAGAGAAACAATAGTCATCAAAGCAGGGGTGTGAGCATCAACAAACTTACAATGGATCAACATGGAACAAGAAAATCAATTTATGTGGAGGCACTTGGAAGAATAAAAATAAGACATGGAGATATTAGTGTAGCACAACAAATATGTGGATCCCAAGAAGAAACCATAATCAAGATCAAGGAAAGGCTACAATTAGACCACACATCCACATTTCATTAGGATAGATGGATGTGAGTGCATGGTACCAATTGGCTACAATGCTCAATAGATCATTTTATAAGGCTTCTTCCCATGTTTTGAAGATGAAACATGCCAAGGGCAATTGAATCTAATGTACCCAGGGAGGATAATACAAGGTATTGAAGGAGGAATCCAAGGGAATAATGAATATAATATGGCCCTGATAATGGAATAGGCTCACTTTGTAATTGTAAATAAACAATATAATAATAAGGGGTATTTGGCATAAGACTCTTAGAAATACTCATGAGATAGTATAAATCCACATGAGTATCATTATATTGGAGGTGTGTTGAGTTGTATTGTCTTGTCGCAAGCATGGCTTATGGATTTATTTCTTCCATAAGGAGTATTTGATGTTGTTACCCTACATTAAGGGTTCTTCTCTGTATATTCTTATTGTATTCTATGGTGAATGTCTTTGGTACCATTGGTATTTTGGCTTAATGGTGGACTATGTTCTATATTTTTTAAGTTTTACTACATCAATGGAATTGTAAAACAAACCATGACAAGGATGCATAATAGGGTTGCACTCTCTCTCTCTCTCTCTCTCTCTATTATTTTCAAGAAATGTATCATTCTACTATTTTCAAGAAATGTATCATACTTTACTTAATGGTACACAAAATTTGCTCACTAAAAAACAGGGTTATTCCTGTTAAAGAAATAAACCTGGTAATGCGAGGAAATGAACTTGTGCCCCACTAGGATGAGAGTCAACATCTTTATGGATAGAGTTTACATTGACTTAGACGAAGAAAGCCAACTCCTACTCAAATAACCTCAAATCACCTTGATTAATTGGGGAGGGTTCCTCGTGAAATGTAGATCTTACTCAGATACATCCATTTGAATTTACTTTCATTCATGGATTATTGGGAGAAAATTTCTTACATTAACAAAACATGGGTAGGCCACCTTGATTTTTCTAACACATTTTCAATCCCACTTAGACAATTTTTTTGGGCACTCTTATGCATTTTCTCTGTCAATTTGCTAAGGCACAAGACAAGGGAAAATAAATAACAAGTGTGTGCAATAGGCTTAACTAGATTAACAACATGATAGATGAAGTGGATTACTTACCTACAACAATTTCAATTGGTAATTAAGCACTAATAGAAAAGCTAATGTAGTCGTTGGTTGCCTTAGTTGAACTCAATTTGCTCCACTTCTTATAATGTTAAGCATATATGATTATGCAATCATTATTTGCCTCAATTTTATGAAGAAGACAATGATTTATCAATATGTCAACAACCCCAAACATGTGAAACAAATCATTATACAAGCTAGGAGAGTTTTGCATACTTTATTGACATAATATTGTCAACGATGGACACTAGAACATGCAAGTAGGCCACTTTGGAGTAGCTAGAACTGTTATAGAAATGCACGGGTATTTCTATGGACCTTCAATTAAGTTGGAAGTCAAAATACATAATACATACATATGTGTGTGTGTGTGTGTACAACCTCTGCATGGTTTGTGCCACCACTAAGCTAACAAACTGATAACAATGTTTGTACACACCTTTGGTTGTTCAAAATTGACCATGAAAAACTATATCCATGGGTTGGTTAAACTGGATATGTTGTACCCAAGCACTAGCATGACGTAATACTAGAAATGGTTGATATATTATAAAAGAGGACTATCCTCATACCTTGCAAGAAGGCAACAATTGCGTAACAGTCATCACAACTCTTCTTCAACTATGTTTGGAAACACCAAGGTCTATTGAGTACAATCATTATTGATCATGACTCTAGATTTGTGGACATCTTCTAGCAAACACTTTGGCATTACTCAAGACATAGGTATCCACGTTAACCAAGTTCCATTAATTAATAGATGGATAGATTAAGATTTTCATTTGCATGGTAGTATAATTGTGTCACATGTATAACCATAACAATTCTGGAATATGGGATGGGAGTCTCCCATACATCTAGCATAGCTACAACTGCGCTTGGCACAATTCCATAGGTAAGAGTGCTTTTGAGATTGCTATGGGTTCTAGCCTCAACATTTATCACTTAGTTGAGTGATTATTTTGATCAACATAGAGCATGAACACTGAGAAATTTATAAAGCTCTCAAGTTCAAGGATAAGGTATGTGAGATCCATAATCATGTACAAAAGATGTTGTAAGGAGCTAGTGAAACATATGAGGCTTAAAATGACAAACATCATATTCCTTATTCTTCTAAATTGGGGATCAACTCGGTTTTACATATATTTAAAGAAATATTTAGTGGCTTGTATCATAGACCTAAATCTTTGAGATATGGTCCTTACACCATTCCAAAAATACTTGGGGAAAATTATGTTAAGTTGTGCATTCTACCATATCCATGTTTGCATCCAATTTTGCAATGTGGATTTGCTTTGACTATATTTTCCACCATTCACAAATATTACTAATTTGTAGCTTGAGGAGCTAGAAAGCATCTACCTAGATGTTTAAGAGCCCTTGTAGTTGGCATTCTTGTTGGAAAGTGAAGACACCATACAAGGATGCAGACAATTCTCTTGTTTCAAGTGGCCAAAGCAGGACAATTCCTACCATAGTGGTATGCAAACTCTAAATTGGCATATAAATTTCCTCCTCTTCATAATAAATCAATGGGAAACATTGCTAATTAATGAGTAGGGTTGATCCATTTGAAGACTTGATTGGTTACAATTGAATTTATACACATTCTTCAGTCAATTTATTGGTTAGATCATAGTTGACTAATCTTAGTTGACCATCCATACATGAAATCATGCTATCTTCAACAAGGAGCAACCACCATACATGTAAGACAACACTTGACGATTCAATACAAATGCTAGACAACATTTTGAATATTTGGTAGAGAATTAGGGAAACACCATCGATGTGCCCACACATATACCTTCTTCTAGTTGATGACTAATTAGAAGTCAATTTTCATTCATTCATTCTTGTAACTAAAAAGTGATTGAAAATGCAAGAGATTGGGCACCCAAGTGTTACTCATAGATTGTATAAATACATGCAAGATCCACTAGCTTTTGGTTGACCCTCAGATGTTTGGAAAACTCTTTCCTAAGCATATCTAGATGGAGAGAATTACTGCATTATCCTTTCAACACCTGATTACTTTTGCAAACCAAGGAGCCAAAGACAAAACAAATTTTACTTTGTAAACCAAGTCCATACAATCCACACAACCATTTTTGCAAATCGAAGACCCTGGGACAAAGCAATTATTATTTTGTAAATACTCGATAAACTAGATTAATATAATCCACACGACCAAAATACCATGCAGTGACGCCTCTTAGAATTTGTTTTATAAAATCCAATGAAATTACGACTGGAAGTACCAAACTTAAGTCCTAGAAAGATACACATTCAATAGATGTTCCTTTCGCATATTAAAAGGCTCTTGTAATTTGGCGGCAATATCAGATGAAGCAGATCAAAAGGCCCAGTAAATGAGATATCAAACCAAACATATTAAAAGGCCCAATAAAACATCTCAACAAAAAATATTAGTAGAGATGCACCACAGGAACAAGATAAAGGTTCCAATGAACCAACTATATTAGTATCATAGACAACATACAATAAACACATAATTCATTAATCAACACAAAACTATACATAATATAACATTAACCAATGATTACATATTAAAAATTTTTGTTATTCAATTGACATTAGGTAATCATAAGATTCAAGAAGATAGGCATTGGTTAGGGACCATACTCACCTTCCAATTGTAGACTGTTGTAATCAAACTTTATGTGCAGTGGTCTCCCCAAAGCCAAATTCCAAGGCATAAGGGGACTGCTCCTAAGTTACAACCAAGCTCTGCGCCGCCTAAAATTGTTTCTAGGATAATCTTCTAGTTGAATCCCACCAATGATGCCAGACCAAATTTTCTCGGCACTCCTTAGAAAGGCTATCGAATAAGTATCTTCTTTCCTGGAGATGCACCCACCAATCCCATAAAAATCTCCTCCTTTAGCTGTCCGAACTCTAGTTTTAGTTGGTTATTTACTTCCAGCCTGGTCCACATCCTCTAGACCAATTAACCTTCTTCCGTTTGTCCCTCAGTTCCAATTTTTTATTATTAATATCTACATGCCCAATCTTGCAGGCCAATCAACTAAATGCCACTTAATATCTAGCTCCTTACTTGCCATCTATCCCAAACAACATGCCCCCCTCAACCCCGAATCAATGTCCCTTGACTCAACCTAGGTGCATATTTTTCTTTCAAAATATTTACAATATATACTAAGGTAAAAGTGATCGGGGCTATCACACCCTATATGAATAATAGATTTCCCACCTCTCCCGTGCAAGGATATGTCACCACCCATAATAACTCTCCTTTATTCAAGCATAAGAACACTAATACAAAGGACAAGGGGATTGTTTTGAGTTAAGCTTTGTTTCATGTGGCATTGTGAGCCTCATCTCTTATCTATTAATACATGATGCATGCCTTTCCTAATGATTATATCCAAAATATTCACGAGATATAATCAATGAATGTAATGCCCCCATTTTTTCTAGAGGAGCCTTGATTCAAAAGCATTCCCTTCTTTCCTATTGAGTTTTCTTGACTATCGAGAGATCGAAGGATATAATAATACTCAACCGAGTCAAAACACCTTGTACTTCCTTGATTTCGTACAATCAGTCTAACTATACATGACGATTTTGAGAGATGAAATCTCTTATTTGATTAATAATAATTGAAGAATCTCCAATGTCCATGAGGAACCTGACTTGCCTTGCCCCAAGAATTTGACTCCTTGATATAAAGCTAAGGATTTTGCCTAAGTCTTAGAGGTTACCCCAATCCTTAAGTGTAGATTAATTCACATTATCCCTTGGGGTTGTGAACAACCCCTCTAGCACTTAGCAACCTAATCACATTTTGTTGATTTAGAGTGGACACATTAATTGAATTTATTACCAATTAATCACCCCACTTTGATGAACGAGATTAAATATGTTAACTTTAATTTTATTATATTTTCCAATATAATATTTCTTCAAAATTTTAAATTAACTTATATAATAATATCGATCTCAATTTAATACAATAACACAATATTTGCTCCTAGAAAGTTTAATATTAATAATTGTGCTGAGAGACGCCCTACAAACCAGTACATGAGGGAGATGTTGTCACATAACATTACATTAAAAAAATTACGTGACAACATCTCCCTCATGTACTAGGTTGTAGAGCGCCTCTCAGCGCAATTATCAATATATATAATGTCAAGGGATCAAAGAATATTATGTATTAGATTCACTTATTGATCCAAAAACAAATAATATTAGGTATTAGATTCGCTAATCAAAGGGAATGCAGGGATAACAAAGTGCACTCTGATTTAATTGCAAATGTATACACTTTTGGGTAGAAATTCCTATAAAGTTTTGAGGAGTTCAAAATTCTAAATAATGGTTGGAAAACTTGTTAACAAGTTATAATGATATTTTTGGAGATGTTGAGCATTAACTTTATATGGAGAACAATAAAGCAATTTAAATTAAAAAAATTCTTATATTTCCACTTTCCCTAATTAGGGTGATGTGTAATTTATTTCATTTTTAATGTGAAGTTGATATATAAGATTTTAAAAATATCAATAACAAAAAAAGGTTTAATGTGAGTTATAAATAAAATATGTTGAGTAAAATATCTTAACATGAAACATATATAGAGAATGAGAGATTGAGAGAATTCTTATTCCATTAATAATTGTTTTCTAATTCATTGCATGAGGGAGTTTTGCATTCTTTTAATTCTTAATATTGATTTGATATGTAAGATTTTCGAAAATATTAATAATAAAAATAATTAAATGTATGCAAATAAGAAAAAAATCAGGGGACACGTTTTAACATTTTGATGTGGAGAACCTGAATCATAAATAAAATATTTCAATGTTAAATACATATATAATATACTAGCCTAGATCTGTCTTAACTCCGGATCTACCAAGGGTTGAGAGGGATCAAATCTCTTTTCACTCTAAAAGATGATTGCATCTCAAGAGATTTGATTGAAAAAAATTATTTCATCAATTTTTATTTCATCATTGAAATCAAATACTCTCTATTTTCTTAATATACTAAGGTAACTCATCCATCTTAAAATAAAGTGATCATATTACTTAAATATTCAACAAATTTTGTGTGACTTTGCACAACTCAAACCAACCTAGATCCATCTTGACTTTGGATCTATCATGCGTCGAGAGGGATCAAATCTCTCTAGGTGCAAGCCTTTTACAAATTTTGCATTAAAAAACTAGGTTCACACCTCGAGAGATTTGATCCCTTTCGACACTTGATAGATCCAAAGTTAAGATGGATCTAGGCTAGTCATAGTCTAATTGTGTTATAAATTAAAACTTTTTCAACTATTTAAAATAACACAAAAGGAAATTGATATTTTTTATTTGAAATCCAACCATAATTATTTTAAATTTGTTACAATTATGAATAATAATATTAACACTACACAATTTAATTACAACAAAAATATTTTAAAATGTAAATAGCAATTTTATTAATCATTAATTATAATTTGAAGAATGATGATTTAATTATTATTATTATTTAACATTATTTCATATTAATTACATGGAGTTGCTCTCCAACTCAGTGTGGAAGAGATGTTGTAATGTCCTTTCCTATGTTGTCCCGTTATGTAAATAAAAAAAATAAAAATAAAGATAAAAAAACCATACATAAAAATAAAAATAACGTAGACCCATGGTATTCATGTGAAATATAACCTATTTAGAAGGGGAGATGCTCTTTAACGGAGGAAAGACCAGTGTAGATTCATCTTAACTCTGGGTTTACCAAGCACTGAGGTGCAAACCTCTGTTAAAGTGAAAATAAATTTGATCCATCTCGATGCTTGATAGATATGGAATTAACATAGATCTAAGCTACTATATAATCTCACCTCAACACCACAGATCTATTAATATATGTAACCTAAATTATAACCTTATAAAAAACACATAGCTACAAAGCTACTATAGTAAATGATATATATATATATATATATATATGTTTTTTTTCACGATTCTCGAAGATTAGTGACCGTTGTGTCCACGAAATATTTCTACCAAGCAAATCTATTATAAAGGACCACTTCCTATCGGCTCAATCACAAAGCCTGATCTCGAGAATGTCGAGAGAATTGTACCCATGACTTTTCAATAATAAAGACACTTTCATTATAAGGATTCAACCAAATTTGCTTACCCTCATAACTAAACCAATAATACATTTGCAATACCATTAACTTTTAATTAATTAACTAAACTTTATAATAAACCTTTACACGAAGATAAAAAAAAAGGACACTAAAGTGGTAATTGGTGCGTAAACTTCCAATTCACCTCCCTCTTCGAATATGAATCCATATTTACACCGAAGGCGTTTCTTTTTGAAAGTTTGCACGCCGACTTTCGTTTACATATTTGTTTTCCACCGTTGGTTAGCAAGCAACTATCATTGTTTTCCACCGTTGATTCGAGCAAACAATTGTTGGCTGTCATTACATCTAAGGAGGCACTTTGCGTGTTGTGCTTGCCAATGGCGGGTTCCGTTTAATGCCCTTACAAATAGTGTCCATTATTCCCCCTTGGGATGGTCGACGCAAATATGGGGTTGCCATGGTTACTCCTTCGATAATGACTGAAAGGGCCTTTGTGCCATGTGCGATTGCGGAGGCCAAGTCCAATGCAACGGTACTAGGGGCGTGCCACTAACCATGTTGGCCGAGTTCACCCTTGGCACCCAGGACTTCTACGACGTGAGCCTGGTAGATGGCTACAATCTTCCCATTGTCATAGCTCCTCGCATGGACCTTGGGAAATGCACATATTCTAGGTGCATAAGTGGCTTGAACCCAAACTGCCTGCCTTCACTTTAGGAGAAGAATCAACAAGGTTGTGTCATGGCTTGTAAGAGTGCCTACTTTACTTTTAGCATGCCTTAGTATCGTTGCACGGGTTCCTATGGAAATCCCCAAACATGTGGACCCATTAGTTTCTCTCGTCTATTTAAGAATATATGTACCTAGCTTACAGTTATGCCTATGATGATCTAGACAACTTGATGACATGCTCTGGGGTTGACTATCTCATCACCTTTTGCCCTCATTGACAACGATGTTGTAAAGGCTTCGCACTTTTGAACATTTAAGAGCAACTATTTGGGTATTTAAGACCATGGCTTTCGGGGAGGGGTCGAACAATAATAATTTTGACACCGTAGCGGCATGGAATAGTAACAACTACAACAAGCATATTCATAGTGGTTACAATAATGTAGTTCATTGCATTGGCAAACAAATGTTTTACGCTAAAGATTTGAACACTACATGGTTGGATGTGGAAGTGGTTTAGTTTTCAGGATTTAATGCTTTTTTACCTTGAAGAATTAGTTTCAGAATTGGTGTAATCATATGAGCATATAGAGAATATCTGTGCAATATGAAGTTATTGCCTTATATCCTCTTATTTTCTTAATGTGAACTAGTGAGAAATTGCTATAACGCCCATCTACACATATTATATATATTTTTTCTCACTCAATTTCTTGGATGATTCTATAATTTTGTTTTTAACTGAATTTGTATAATAGCTTTATAATTTTGTCAAGTTTTAAGTGGATTACTAATGAGGGTCTTCATTTTTACCAATATTGCCTGATCTGTATTAAAAGACAAACATTTTCTCTTTGGCTTTAAATAAAATAATGTTAAAAGATTAAGTGTATCATTATTGTGAAGATTTTCAAACTCAATTTTATTTTTCCTCCTTTTATATATTTATGGGAAAAAATTCATTGTATGATTATTGTGAAGATTCTCAAACTTAAGTTTTTTTTTTTCCTATATTTTTATTATATATTATATTATTTTATTTAATGTTTTATTATAATTAAAAATTTAAAATTAATTCAATATAATCATTAAAAACTTTTAATAAATTATTAGGTAAAGCAATCAAATTAAAATGTGTTTAATTTACATTATTGATGGTATTAACATTTATTAGTATGATATTTAGTTTATTGAATTTTAAAAAGGTAAGGAATTATTTGAATTTTTTTAAAGTTTTACTTTTATACTAGGAAATATCTAAAAACCAAAATTATCATAAATTCATTGAGTTAGAAAGTTAAAAAGGTTGATAGTATGACAAATCTTTCAAGACCATACAATAACAAGATTCAAGGTTATTGTGCCAATATACTCAATATGAAATCAACATGTCACTTACAGGAACGTGAACCTAGGTGGGGAGTGTAACAATCATTCCTCCCAATTAGTCCAAATAAGCCCAATTGACCAAATTGAGATCTAATTTGGGTACATGCTACACATTTTTTTTAAATGTGTGAAAAAGGTAATAGATTCTTTTATCTCATGGCTTTTTGTGAATTGTAAAACGCCTAGTTTCACTATGGAACTTGTTTTGTTTTTATATTTTAGCAATGTTGATTCCCTTCTCACACTAGTCCAAAGAGAGATACTTTTGATCTTTTAAATTATGAAACCTCTTTAGAGTGTCTTAATTTTCTTTTATCCTCTAATACTTTATCCACCAAAAATATTCAATTTTCTTTATCCTCTAATTTTTCTTTGCATGGTTAGTTATGTTTAATTTTGCCACCGGTTTAGGGTTTGAATATTTTATCCACCAAAATTATTCAATTTTCTTTATCCTCTAATACTTTAATCCTCTAATTTTCCTAGAGATTTGAATGTTGCATGGCTAGTTATGGTAGTTTTGCCACCTATTTAGGGTTTGAATGTGTCAATTTTGGAGTCTCAAAGATTTGCCAATTTTGGAAATTTTGCATTCTTATAAATGAGATTGCCTATGCAATATTGAGTTTTGTTTTTATTTATTTAATTATCTTTTTTAAAGGCAAATTATAGGGTATGTGTTTTGATTTTTGATAGGAAGTACTTGCATATATTAAATGTGTTTTGAAATTTGATAAGAAGTATCTCCATATATTAAAAATGTCATTGAATCTTAGTTTCACAAAGTCGGAGAAGTGTTGCAAAACATTAATTAAAATACCCAGTATTCACAAGAGCTTCATCCTCAAAATTTGTTGCCTTCCATTTAGGAAGAAATTTTTGTTGTGTGTCCTCATCATAAACATCCAACATAATACAACCATTTGCATCTAGATGGTAAAATTCACCCATGATATCAAATCTTGGAATTTCTTGCCACAACAAAATTTCATACTCTTATGAATTTCTAAGGAGCTTCTTTACTGTGATAAGTATATTCTTGAACATGTATTTGAAAAAAAAAAATCATGTCTTTGGAGTGCATTTGTTTGGCTTTTTTAAACATGGGATGAAAAAGTTGCTCCCTTGAAAGAAAAATTTGTAGAAATTTAGGTAGTTGTCACTATTTTGAAATTGAAGCTAAAATATATTGATTTTGATAAAGTCTTTCGAATTAATCACATTTCAAGTTGTTGTTCGACGTTTGGAACCAACTAATGTGGTTCATCCTCAGGACATGGCTTCTGATTTATTTACATTTTCACCTCCTGAATTTGAATCTCTCAAGGAGATAAGTGTACTTTTTTCAAAATTAATTTTGTTAATTTTTTGATATTAGCATCAGGATGAAACTATATATTGCATACTTGTGTTTTCAATAAAGGAATAAGCTTTCAAACAAGGTTGCAAACGACAAGCATCTGGCATGTAGGCTCAACACACACTGAACCAGGCGGAATAAGAAAAATTAGAGAAATACTTAACATAAACTAGACCCTACCAATTGAGACACGGTACAAATTACAGTTTAAAAGTAAACCAAAAGTATATTACTAGTGAAATAATTTTGGGTCATCATTAGGTTGAATGTAATTAAATTTATTGATTTACTTGTATTGTATAAATAAAAATATATTATTATTTGTGTTATTAAAAGTTTTTTGAAATTATGTAACTGATTTCCAATTCTAGCATGCGTTGCCAAATCTTCTATTCCTTCCGTGTATCTTTGCACCTCTAGGGATAATTGCTAATTTTTTTTTTTTTAATACCATATACTATTTTCAGACAATGTTAGAGAGATTAATTCAGAAGGAGAAAATTGGTTTCAAAAGCTTCAACAGTCATGGGTTAACAAATATAATTCAAATTGCACTTGGGAAGTGCAAAAGAGCAAAAAATAGGAAATCAGAATCAATTTATTTTCTTGTAAATGCATGGTTTGATGAGGGATGTAAAATGGCAAGGAGAACCTTGAAAAATGCAGGCAAGGAGAAGATGAATGTAAAGTTATATAAGTAGATACTAAAAAGGAAAAAATATGAATTCATGCAAATAAGGCGAGAATAGTTAATATATCTAAGCGAGAATAACCCAAAACGTTTTGGGCAGGAACTTCAACCAGGGAAGAAGCAAATCGAAAATAATATTACAGCCAATCAATGATCTGAATATGCAAGGCAACTCTAGAAAGAATCAGAGGCAGAGCCTCCCCCAAGATCAACACAACTACAAAGTTATTCACGTTACAGGAGGTGTAGATTGGAATCAAGAAGCTTAAAACAGGAAAGGCAAAGGACTTGGTTGAACTTCAAGCAAAGTATCTAAAATGGGGAATGAACACTCTTGTAGCGCACATCATGGAAATATTCAACAAGATCATTCAAGAAGGATTCCCAAGAGACTGGACAACTAGCCTAGCAATACCCCTTTTCAAAAGTGGAGACATTAATAATCCTCCCATCTATAGAACCATTATGATTAATCATTTGTTTGCCAAGCTTTTCGACAACATGGTAGAAACTAGAATGAGTAAGTGGGCACAAGTAAAAGAAAATGGACAAACAGGTTTTAGGCCGAAGCATTCTATAGTGGATCATGGTATCACATTGAGGCACATTGATGAAAAGGTTTGGGAGGACAAAGAAGAAGTATTTTGTTGCTTTGTTGACTTCAAAAAGGCATTTGACACAGTCCCTAGAGATAAGTTGTGGTGTAGAATGGAAGAACTTGAAATTCCTTTGCATTACAAAGCCATTGTCCATAGACTTTATGAAGAGGTGAAAGTCAAAATTAAAACCTCAACAGGTATTTCAGAAAGCTTTAGAAGTGACATTGGAGTCAAGCAACGTTGCCTTCTATCCCCTACTCTTTTGGTTTATATATTGATAAATTGGAAGAGTGGGTAAATTTGCAAGGTGGAGATGGTGTTCGGTTGGGGGAGTTTGTGATAAAGCTTCTTTTATATGCTGATGATCTTGTATTTATTTCTAAATTGGCCCATGGATTGCAAATGCACCTATATGCCCTTGAGCATTTTTATAGAGCAGTGGGGATGCAAGTCAATATTGATAAGACCAAAATAATGTTTTTCTCTAATAAAAAGAAGCAAATCGAACACACTTTCTTCTTTGAAAGCAACATTCGTGAAGAAGTAAATGAGTACAAGTACCTTGGGATTTTTTTCAACAACAAACTTAATTGGGAGGACTGCAGAAAGAAGAGAATTTTAGGATGGTGAAAAGCATTATGTGCTCTTCAAAACAGATGTAGAGAGGCAAAGTTATGGGATTGAAAAATGATTAATGTGCTTTTTGGACTCCTAGTTTGTCGAGTGATGCTATATGGGTGTGAATTGTGGGCTAACAGCACCCCCGTCTCAAAATGGAAACAAATAGAGAAAATCCAAAAACACTTGATCATGATCAAGTCAAAATAAAAAATTCGGTACCTTCTCAGATAATGTTGAGTGAAATAGAAGCAACTCCCATCGAAGCAATTGCTATGGTGCGGCTCATAAGATATCTAAAAAGAATTGAGCAAATGAGAGTAGGTAGATCGCCTAGTGTTATCTTCAATGAAGGCATGAGTGAAAGAAAGAAAACATGGATGAAACGAAACTACACATTGATGCAAAAATGGAATATTTGCCTCAGTGCTTGTCCCTCAAATAACAAGGAGCTAAAGAATTTTGTTATGGAGAAGTTTTGTAAACTAGTATGGGCAAAATGTTGGATAGAAAGAAGAAGTACTACATTGAGGAATTCAACCCTACATGTGATCTACAACAAAAAGAGTTCATTGGAGCTAGCATTTCGAGGAGGGCAAAGATTCTTATTGTTCAATTAAGAACCAACTCGCATCAACTTCGGTGTGAAACAAGAAGTGGAAAAGGCCTAAAGAAGTTTGGGAAGAACGGGTGTGTACATTTTGTACGTATGGGGCAGTGGAATTGGAAAACCATTTCATTTTGGAATGTGATGCATTCAAAAATATTAGAGAAAGTTATGAGAATATATTAACATCGATTTATTGGCATTGTCTTTTTAGCTACGAGATTGTTGAAAAGTTGAGCCAACTCATCATAATTTGAATAAAAAAATGATTAAATTACAAAAGATGAAAAACAAAAAATTAATAATTCTTTCATTGATGTTAAAATATCATTTCATTTTATATATATATATATATATATTTCCAACTTAAAACATAGGGAAAGCACAATGATACCGTGACCATACCTATACCGTGGTCGTGGTCATGTAACCCACAAGATCTAAAAGGATTTGAGAAACTTTCGGTCGTAGGCATTACTATAGGGGTTTTGAGAAACTTTCCGTCGTAGGCATCACTATAGGGGTTTTGAGAAACTTTCCGTCGTAGGCATAACTACAAATTACTGTAGTTATGTAAAATAAGCTTTAATATCAATAAAGGCCTAAAAAACAGCCTTGCTGAGAGATTTCGGAACGTTCTGCGGAGCAGGGCATACTGCAAGATTTCACACGTCCAAATTCCAGAAGGGTTTTACGGGTTGTATTTTTCATTTTTCTGTCTCGGTTTATGCTTTAGTTTCGTTTGCGTTCCACGATTTCGAACTCCGGACTTCCTTCGGAGCATTTGGATACTTTAATCGCTCAAAATGGTACATTTACGCTTCTTCTTTCAATCATTACGTTTCAGTAAGTCCGAACTAGTTTGTTTGATTTCGCTTGCTTGCAGTTTCTGAATATTTCCATTATGTAGTTAGTCGCCTATTCGGGTTCGCATATTTTGTACATATTTATCGTTAGTTAAGGTCAGGGTCTCGGACGGATGGATTATGGAGGCTCTGCAAGTTTTCTTTGGATATGTTTTACGGAATTGATGCGGTTTGTATAATGATCTTTTCGCCCTTTTTAAGCACCCAACTTTAAGGCGGCCTGGGCTGTCTTCTCACTGGAAATCTTTGGGTTTCTCTTGAATGGCATCCTCATTCCATCATAAATCCTCTGAGAATAATGGAAGTACTGGGAAATTCTTAAAGACAGACACTTTGTTCTTCCTCACGACTCACTCTGGCTCTGATGCAACGATGCCATTTAATTTTTTCATATCCACTCGTGTATGTCTCCATGAAAATCAATTTCTTGTCCTAGAGATCTTCAGTCATCATGTTTTTTCTGTTCAGAACATGAATAGTATTTTATAACTCTCTGAAATAATATGCCTTTCTCGCTCACTGAGGCCTCGCACTTCGTAAAATGCGGTAACTCTGCTATTATTGCATGTGTCCATGACTGTGCACAATTCACCTTATCTGCATCATTGAGACCTTCATGAGATTTGTGGGCAGCTAAATTGGATTCTAGGTCAGAACTTGTAGATACGAATACCCTAAGCTGGGATTCTGGAGTTGCCGATAGATATTTTTTCCTCTATTGCCGCTGATCACGTTTGCATAAATTGTTACATAGAGCGCTTTCCTTCATATGCAGACTTTAGACATTCTAGCTTCCTAGGTACTCTCAATTAACTATTATAAGAACTATTGGGACTTCTTGTATGCACAGGACCTTAATCTGCAATATCAGACATAATATCTGCCAGGCATGGTGCTTTCTTCGCTTCTAGAAGCCTTTGGCACTTGGTGGACCAATCTTTTGTTTCAGATTTGGTTTTGCGTTGGTCATTTAAGCAAATTTTGAATCTCAACCTTATATAGATGTCAATTGCATTCAAAGTAACCCCATTCCTTATAAGATTATGCCCTCAGTAGCTTTCTCTTTTTTATCTCTGATAATGCTTAGCTGTTTAATGCACTTTTGGATTCAGTCATTTTTGTCAGCCTTTTGTCGAAGGGCTTCCTCCAACTGTTTTTTTCATTGAGTAGCTTCTACTTCTGCTTTTTGCCACCGGACACTTAATGATTTTCTTTTCTTGTGCTAATTCGATAAGCACAATTTTCTACATCTGGTAATTACTTCCAATGATTTATGATATTACTTTAACACGCCCCAGTAAAATCATTAAGCAATTACACACAAAAAATTCAATTGGTCAAACAGTCAAACAATGCGGCCCACTTTCTAAGATTGCTTCCCACGTGTGAGAGAGAAAAATGTTGGCGATGAGTGAGTAAATGAGAAGTTCAAGTGTCTTTTTATAGTGATATTAGGGTGCCCAAGAGGCACGTCTCTTTGCAAATAGAATTTAATTTTCTTTTTTTCTTTTTTCTTTCTTTTAACTTGTGTAATTGGGAAATACCTTTTGCAACTACTCAAAAAATCAACACTCCCTCTTAGCTATGGAGGTATTCACCTTGATTTCCTCAAGATATCCACTTAGCTGAAAAATTTCTCCATCCCAAGAAAGATTGAATGAGCCTGATATGTTAATGTATCCATTCACTTCATGTTCCATTCTAGAGCCATGTGGGAAGCATCCTCCATCAGTGTCATGCAAAGGATCTAGTCACCCACTAGCCAAATACCTTTTGGCAATATGGTTATGTACCCCTTGACTGGGGTAAAAACAAAACTAGTTCTGGTTCACCAACTAACCAAGTCGTCACTTGGAAGCTAATCAATTTTCCCTCACCAATGTTGAAACCGTGGGCCCATTTACCATTCCACCATGTCGTCACATGTTACTTGAATGGTAAAAATACTTGCCCAATGCTTCCAGGCACTCACTCTATCCACTAGCCAAGTAACCCTTGGCAATATGGTCAGAACCTTCTGATCATGGGAGCATTCCGGGCCTTGATGCTATTTGGGCTATTCTCCTAGCCACATTACATGGCACTTGGTCAATACCCTTGACCTAGGGAGAATGTTACTTTTAGGATAACAATGGTATGTTCTATGCTAAGAGCAATTTTACTTCAATTTTATTTCGGCACATGAAAGTATACGGGACTACCAAAAATTCTAAAATGAGAAAAATCAGGTTCCTTACTGGTGAAAACTTCTATGGGAGTTTTGGAGTCTAATGCTTGATGAGGGCATCAATTTTGAACGTATAGTACAGTGTTGGCAACTTCCCCCCATAGGAACTCTGGAAGTCCTTGATCATGAAGCATGGCACGAGTCGCTTCTATAATGGAACGATTCTTCCTTTCAGTAACACCATTTTGCTCAGGAGTATATGTAGTAGTAGTCTCCCTCTTAATGCTAGCTTCCCTGCAATAGTCATTGAATTCATTTCACTCATACTCGGTTCCATTATTGGTCCTCAATATCTTGATCTTCTTCCTTGTTTGATTTTCCACCGAGGCTTTGAAGGCACGAAACCATGAGAATATTTCGTCCTTCTTCTTCAAGAAATATGTCCAAGTTTTGCAAGAGAAGTCATCCACAAAGAACATAATATAAATATCCACCTAATGATGTCACAGGCAACATACTAGGTGGATCAGAATGAACCAATTGCAAAATGTCTGTGGTCTTGCTATCACTTGAGGGGAATGGTCCCCTTGTATGTTTTCGCTCGGCACATCCCTGACATACACCTTCATGCTCTATTTTGAATTTGGGCATACATGTAACCATCTTCCTTGCATCGAGTAGAGCCTTATAGTGAAGATGAGCAAACCTCCGGTGCCATAGTTCAGATTGAAGAGATGTGTCGCAAGACATGGCTCCCACTGGACTTCCTCCAACTTGATATAAACTGTCAACCCTGAATCCAAGAGTAAATGCTTCTTTGAAATTTCTTTTCCATACATGTTCCTTTCCATCGATGAATGCCACCTTGAATCCTTTTGTCTTCCATCACTGAGATAGACACTAGATTATTCTTTAGATTAGGTACATATAGTACTTCTTGAAGATGAACGATGTTACCTTGATTCAATTGAAGGGTAACATTCCCAATGCCCTTCATGGGATAGGTGGCATTGTCTCCAAGGATAATTTCCAAATTTGTATCTTTCTTTATCAGATTAGAAAGAGCTTCCTTGTACTCGGTGAAGTGCATCGAGGCACCACTATCAATCAACCATTTTCCCAAAGTAGCCGAAGGAGAGGCAGTAGAGAGGGCAGATATAAGATAAAATTCTTTTTGCTTAGAATTTGCAACATTAGACTCACCATACCTGAAGTTTCTTGTTCTTTTAGAAGCTTGATCATTACCAAGTTGAGTAGCGAAAGCATTCCTTTTCCCTTTGTTGTTGAACCTGCCATTCCTTTGATTGTTGTTGTTGCCCCTGGAATGATTGCGATCATCATCATGAGATGTGTCCCTTCTATTTGGACACTCCCTGGCAGAGTGACCAAACTTGTTGCAAAAGAAGCATCTTCTCGTCCTTCCATTTCTGAATCCCGGTCTTCTTTGACTTTGCTTCTTTGAACTTGCATTGATCTTCCTCTTAGCATGAGTGGAGAATGCGGTAGGATTATTCCTGTTCGAAGGCATCTCCAATTCCATCATCCTTGTTTCTTCTTGAGAACATCTAGTCAGCAATTCTTCAAAACCTGGAATTTTGTCGCTATTGAGAATAGTAGTGTTGAACACATGCCATTCGGGAGGAAGACCTCCAAGGGCAATGAGAGTGAGCTCCCTGTCGGCAATAACTTCACCAATCGAAAGAAGATCATTTTTGATCTCGGTAATCCTCATGAAGTAGGGTTGAATATCCTCACCTTTTCCCTTCTTTATATCCTTCAACTTGTTCTTGAGGAAAATAATTTGATTTGCATTGCTAGATTTGAACATGCCAACCAACCTGTCATATGTCTCCTTTTTCCATTTAATAAAATGAGTATAGAGCATTGTTGTGGAAGCATTTTCATGGTCTGATTGTTTGTTCTGGTTTTTATGATGTGTTGTCTATTTTGCTTTGAATATTTACTGTCAATTTTCCCTTAGGGATATTACATTATAGATTGAGATATGTCTCAAATCATGGAGTACAACCGCAAGGATACACATATTCAAATTGTGTAGGAAGTGCTGAAAACAGGAATATCCTAAGTTGCACGAAATGTTGGAGAAGGGTCTGTTTCTAGCCGAAAACAAAACGAAAACGAGGAAACTCATACGGTACAGCCTGGAAACGTGTTTCTGGCTGTACTGGCCCGTTTCTCGAGGAGGAAACGTGGTCACTACGGCTAGAAACGAGTTTCCAGGCCGTATGACAGAGTTTACTCTTCTAACTTGACTTTTTCTTGTATTTTTTATTTTTATTTTTTTCACTTCTAATCTTTTATTGGGCGACTAAAATATCTTCTTGTTGCTTCTAGATGCCTCGCAAGTTATAAAAAAGAGGATTTTTTTTGAGTGGGGTAGCCTAATGTTCAAGCCTATGGCCCTAGTGTTGATATGCAGTTCATGGTAATGTTAAATTCTGTAAAAGTGACATTATCCTTTATTTTTCATTTTCATCCTTTTACTTAAATTTTTAACATTACCATGAAATGACTCAAGATGTTTGAGAGTGGTTTCGCCCTCGTTGGATTTCATATGGAGAAAGTAGAATTTTAGATCTCACTCAAAATCCAACAAACTTATCTGTTTTTCAGGATTTGGGGGATTTCAATGTTTCCATTGGATTTTGTCATGTACTAGGGTATGGAACTTGTATTTAATCAAGAGAACCAAGCCCTCTATGCAGGGGAGACTCCCAATAATCAAGAGCATGTAGGGTTCTAGGGTATGGAACTTGTATTTAATCAAGAGCACTAAGGTCGTTCGACTATGTAGGAGGAGACTCCCAATCAAGCACGAGACAAGAAATTAGAAATTTCTCGTGGCTGATTTTGGAGCTGATTTATGTTCTATCTGCATTTTACTATCATGTTGATGTGATTGCTATACTGGATATGATATTGGGCTAATAAAGAAAATTGAAGTAAAATTGCTCTAAACATAGAACATACCATTGTTATCAGCTGAGGTGAAGACAAAGCCCAAGCAAGAGTGAAGAGCAATCACTAAGAGGAGCAATCACTGATCAAGAACAAGTCCCAATGGCCCCCACATCCTACTTCAAGTCAGATGATAAGCTTCATGATAAGCCTAATTACCATGCATGGAAGATGTCTCTTGATTTGACTTTAAAAGAGCAAGATGTCATGGATTATGTGCAGGGAAAGATTCTAGAACCTCCTTCAAATGCACTGCTGCTGCTAAGACAAGCTTTGTCAATTCGGCCCAACTGCTGCGTTGTAAATCCCAGAAAATGGTGCTGTTTCCTGAAATGAAGAGCTGCTAGAGCCCTCTCTACTGCTTAGAAATTGCGGGAATTTAGTCCTGGCCTCTACTTAAGAAATCCAGAATAATGCACGAAGGTTTGGCCAAAACTTGACCTCGGAATTTTGACCCCCTTGAGCTTGACTAGTTCTCCTGTTGGGAAATTCAACCTCTTGGATGATCTGTTGGGAAATTCAACCTCTTGGATGATCTATTGTTGAAATGCCCCCAAAATGCCTAAAAACCTTGTTAGAAGGCTTCCCAAGCCTTCCCACCAAATCTCCACCTCGAATTCCCTTAACTCCCCAAATTCTCTGAGTGCCTCTAGAACCTTGTTAGAAGGCTTACCAAGCCTTCCCACCAAATCTCCACCTCGAATTCCCTTAACTCCCCAAACTCCTGGAGTGCCTCTGGCAATGACTGCGCACTCCCTACGCTGCTGTGGCTCTCTCTGCTATTGCAAATCAACCTCCTGTTGCTGGTACGAATTAGGCTGAAGAAGAATTCCCTCCTTGGGATGGTACTTGAAGTCCATCAAAGCAAGGGCTGGGATTTCTACTCGGAAACACCCGGTGTGCTGAACAACACATGCAAACTTGGCTCACTGCTGAAGCGTGCTCTTGTCAAAGACAAATTCTGAAATGATGAATGATAAACAAAATGAGAGCTCCTCCCTCTTTTATCGAATTGCCTCCAAGGCTGCCCATGTGGGCCCACATTGACTTTCTCCTACCTTCTTCAAGCCAATGAGAGCGAACTCTCCATGTGGGCTGAAATGCCTTCGTAGTGGCCCCCACGTTCCACCAAAGCCGCAATTTTTCGTTGAGCACTATAGTTGGAGTTCCTCTTAGGCCAAAAATCACATATGGATCTCCTAGGCCCCCCTTTTCCTAAGTTAAATAGTGGGAATGCCAAAATTGATCAAAATTTCGATATTCCCGTAGTGAAACACTAAGTAGGAATATCACAGTCCTCCCCGCCAAAACGTTGCTTGTCTTCAATCAACTGCAAAGAAGGATGCTGCAGTATCTGTTCCCCCTCCTAGGTGGCATCCTCATCTAGTAGATTCCTCCATCGAATAAAAAATTCCCTAATGACTCTGTTACATAGGTACCTCTCTCTGGTATCTGAAATGGCCTCTAGTTCCAGCACCAAATGGCCTTCATCGTCCATAGGGGGTAGCTATGTAGTAGTGGTGACCTGCTGCCCTAGTGCCTTCTTGAGGCAGGA
Source organism: Pinus taeda (assembly GCA_000404065.3). Classification (NCBI taxonomy): domain Eukaryota; kingdom Viridiplantae; phylum Streptophyta; class Pinopsida; order Pinales; family Pinaceae; genus Pinus; species Pinus taeda. Next base: position 101,612 of record APFE030624183.1, read on the forward strand.
CACATGAAAAACGTTGTGCACTCGACTCCCCGGGGGTAGCTCCAACTCCTATGCTACCTCCCCCACCTTCCAAGTAACATGATAAGGCCCATAGAAGCGGGGTTTGAGTTTTTCTGCTCCCTTCTGCTTGAGCGTAGACTGCTGGTACAGTTGGAGCCTCAAAAAGACTAAGTCCCCAACTTCAAACTGCCTTTCAACTCTGCCCCTGTCTGCATAAAGCTTCTGCTGATTATGGGCCATTTTCAGATTGTCTTTTAGAGCCCTTAAGATGTCTTGGCTCCCCTGTATCCCGTCCTTGGCCCTTGGGGCCTTGTTGTCTCCAAACATAACGTCAACAAAAGACAATGGTGACATACCTATAGACATGTGATGTGTAGTGTTGTAGTAGTATTCCCCCAAATGCAGCCATCATATCCATGCCCTTTGTTGCTCTGTGACATAGTTACGCAAGTAGCCCTCCAACCACTTGTTAACTATCTCCGTTTGTGGGTGGTAACTGGTAGTCAGGGTGAATTTAGTACCCACCAACCTGAATAACTCCTGGCAAAACCCATCCATGAACCTGCTGTCTTTGCTGGGAGATCATGCAGTCGAAACACCTCCCTAAGAAACAATTTGACCACCTACGAGGCCAAGTATAGGGTTGGAATGGCAAAGAAGTGAGCGTACTTCATCAAGCGATCCACCACCACATAGATGCAGTCTTTGCCCTGTACGGTGGGCAACCCGGTGATGAAATCCATGGATATGCTTTTCCATTTCCCCTCCGGAATGGGAAGCGATTGTAGTAGACTAGCAGGGTGTGTCTGCTCTCCCTTGTTCCGCTGGCATGTGTCACACTCCCGTATGTGCCTCAGAACATCCTCCTGAGGCCATTCCATGCAAAGTGCTCCCTAATGGTTCGATATGTCTTTGTAAATCCCTAGTGCCCTACTAGTGGCGAATCATGCGCTGCTTGCAGAATCTTCTCCCTCAATGGGGAGTTGGGTACCAAGTGAATCCAATCTCGGTAGTAGATCACCTCGTTCATCACCCGATACTGATCATCCGTCGCCAACCCATCAAGGATCTCACATGCAAACTTGTCCTTGGAGTACTCAACAAGTAATTGCGCTCTCCAATCCGGGGCAATGCTCATCAAGGACAAAGTGGTTGGTCTCCTGGACAACGCATCAACAACTACGTTATGCTTCCCTTTGACATACTTGATGTCAAAGTCATACGCTTGTAGTTTGCTCACCCACTTTTGCTGCCTCTCTTGTAGTTGTTTCTGTTCCAAAAAGAACCTAACATTGTTGTGATCAGTCTTGACCTTGAACCTGTTCCCCACCAAATACCGCCTGAATTTGGCCAGCGCATGCATGATGGCCAACATCTCCTTGTCATTGATGGAGTAAAGTAGCTCGCGGGGCAGTAGCTTCCTGCTCTCAAATGTTATGGGGTGCCCTCCCTGCATCAACACAACCCCCATACCCACTCCTGATCCATCACACTCCAACACGAAAGGCTGAGTGAAATTAGGGAGTACCAACACTAGACAACTATTCATGACCTCCTTGAGGCGATCAAATGCCTCCTGCATTGTAGTGGTCCACTCAAAAGCCCCCTTCTTCGTCAAGTCTATGAGGGGTGCAACCAACTGTGAGAAGCCCTTCACGAACTTCCTGTAATAGCTGCAAATGCCCACAAACCCCCTTAGCTCGGTCACATTCCGGGGCTCTAGCCAATCCCGGATAACTATAATCTTGTCCTCATGCACTTTGACAACATCCTCCCTAATGATGTGCCCAAGGTAGAGCATCTCAGTCAGCCCAAACTTGCAATTGGACAGTTTGGCATAGAACTGCTCCGTGTTGCGGGGGAGTCCCCCTCCTCCCCCCCCTCTCGCTCTCGCTCCTAATTCGCGTTCCGAGAGGGAGCGGCTCTGGAGCGCGCTCCTGAAAAGACTCCCAAGGAGGGAGCATTTTTGGGAGTGGGCTCCCAAAAAAAAAACGCTCCCTGCCTTTTCGGGAGTGCGCTCCCTAAAAAAAAAAAATGCTCCCTGCCTTTTCAGGAGCGTTTAGCCTTTTTTGCATTTTTTTTTTGCAGTAATGTTTGAAATGCTATTTTTTTTCAAAGAAACAAATAAATTTTGAGTGGGGCAGCTTAATGATCAAGCCTATGGCCCTAGTATTGATATGCAATTCATGGTAATGTTAAATTCTTAAAGTAGAAGTGACATTCTCCTTGATCTTCATTTTCATCCTTTTACTTAAATTTTTAACGTTACCATGAAATGACTTGGGATGTTTGAGAGTTGTTCCGACCTCATTGGATTTCATATGGAGAAAGTAGAATTTTAGATTTCATTCAAAATCCAGCAGACTTATCAATTTTTCAAGATTTCAGGATTGGGGGATTGCAATGTTTCCATTGAATTTTGTCATGTATTAGGGTATGGAACTCGTATTTAATCAGGAGCACCAATCCCCCTATGTACCTTGATGTTAGTGACATTGGTTGTCAAGCTCCTCTATCATGACCCTCCTAAAAATGTATGCATCACTTAAACAAAATCTTGACTTGACATGCTATGCTTTTTCTATCTTATGTTAATGCTTAGAGGGTGATATTAATGACAAAGATCCCTATACAGATACAGAGGTAATGACAAAGATACCTTTGGATGTTAATGCTTAGAGGGTGATATTAATGACAAAGATCCCGATTTTCCAAGAAGACTAAAAAATTAGACATTTCTTGCGGTGGCAAGAGGCCCAAGCATAAGCAATAGATAATATATTTACTTGTCTTTTCTAGTTTCTAGTATTTTTTATAACTATTGACTCTTTCATATTTATTATGATATCTTTTTAAACAATATATGACAATTTAAGTTTGAAGTTGGCAATTATAACTCATTAGTAATGAATTATGAATATGATGCTTCATGAAAGTTGAAAGTTGTTTCATTTCATTTCATTTCATTTTATAACATTTCATTTCTTGTTAGATATTATTTGTTGTAATGTTTACACTTAGCTTACAAGTACAACTTTGGTGATCAATGATGATAAATGTTATATATTGAATTTTGAGAGCTTGAAACTTTAAGATGGATGAATCACAAGACTCAATATGTGGTATGTTACTATGTTACTAACTTGTGGATGTGGTTGATGAAGATTATAACTTCTAGATGATTGTTGTTATATGGTTCAATTTATGTTCTTTTTTTGTTATATTTTTTAATGTTTTTTTTTATATCTAATTCATCATTCTACATGTTTTTGTTGACATACATATATCAAAATTTAAAAAATATAAAAAATATATAAAAAATGCTCCGGGATTTGCTCCCAAACCGGGAGCTTCTAAAAATGTTGCTCCTGCACCCGTTTTCGCTCCCGCTCCCAAGTAACATTGGAACTGCTGCTCCTCCAGAATGTGCAGTACTCTCTCAAGGTGCTGTAAATGCTCCTCCCATGTCCGGTTGTAAATCAATATGTCGTCAAAGAACACCAGTACGAACTTCCTCGTTCATGGATGACTGGAATATGGCAGGTGCGTTGGTCAGCCCCCAAAGGGCATAACCAGGAACTCAAACTGCCCATAGTGGCACCGAAATGCTGTCTTTGGAACATCTTGGTCCCTCACCCAAATCTGATGATACCTCGACCGCAAATCAATCTTCGAGAAGAACTTCGCCCCCCTCAACTCGTCCATCAACTCATCTATACATGGAATGGGGTAGTGGTTCTTCAACATTTTCTTGTTGAGAGCCCTGTAATCAATGCACATCCATAAGGACCCGTCCTTCTTTTTCATCGACACAATTGATGAAGCAAAAGGGCTAGAGCTAGGTCAGATGTGCCTAAGTGCCAATAGCTCATGGATGGCCCTCTCAATTTCATCCCGATAAGCCTTGGGATGTCAATAAGGGGTGGTGATGACGACCTGCACCCTTGGCTCCAACTCGATGGTGTGCTCAAACCCCTGGTCAGGAGGTTGTCCCGGTGGTATGCCCCCAAACACCACTAGATACCTATCAAGAATAACCTATATTTATGGATATGGTGGCTTGGGTTTTCCCCCAGCCTCTGAGATCGTCAACTCCACAGCCCACTCAATGTCTCCATGTCTCAAGTCAGCCTCCATCTTGTGGGCCGAAACAGTTTGTGGTGGGTATGAGTGCATCCCCCACAGCGACACGGTCTTGCCATTTGGCCCTACGAACTCCATCTCCAGCGTTTGCCAGTTTGTCGTGACTCTGCCCAGCGTATAGAGCCACTGGACTCCTAACACTATGTTGGTGTCCGATACATCCACCACAAAGAAATGATCTGTAATGGAGTAATTCCCCATGGTCACTGTCAAAGCTGGCGCATAGCGAGTGCATTGCATGGTTTTGTCCCTAGGCACAAGAATTGAGAATCCCTTGAACTCCTCAATTGTGATGCCTCTCCTCTAAACCAACTGCACATCAATGAAGTTGTGGGTAGCCCCACTGTCCACAAGTACTGAGACACGCTGCCCTTGAACAGTGTGTCAGATCCTCATGGTCAAGAATTTGGGTACCCCTCGCAGTGATGCAAGTACCCGTCCAATAGGTGCGAAAGAAACAACTGGTGGTGGTGGTGGTCCTCCTCCTCCTCCTGGTGGTGATGTGTTGTCCTCGCTCGTTATCTCAAAATAAGTCTCATCCTTTGCATCACTGTCAGAGAAGACCTCTATATAGTGGGCCTTGTCTGCTGCACACTTGTGGCCTGGTGCCCATGGCTCCTGACAAGTGAAGCACAGTTTCCTCTGCCTGAGGTCTCTCTGAGTCTCATCATCCAGCTGCGCACGCCCTTGATTGGCCCTCGGTGGTGGGGCCCTCATGTCCTTCCCCTTATGTTGGAAGCCCTGTCTAGGGGGAAATGGCGCCCTTGTCCTGGATAGGGCATCTTGTAGGTCTCGGGCTCTCCCTACCTCATCCTACAATGTAGTGGGCCTGTTGGACCTCACTAACCCACGCAGTGGCTCTGCTAGCCCATCTATAAACATGAAAATCCTCCTAGACTCTAAGAAGTCTGGGAACATCACTGACAAACGCAAAAACTCTGAGATGTAGGTTTCTGCACTCCTGGTTTGCCTGAGCCTAGTTAGGTCCCCGAAATAGTCCTCTGGATCCTTCCTCTCAAACAACTCCAACTCCCTCCTGGTGAAATCATCATAGGCAGTCACCCTCGCATGCCCCAACGTGGTCAATCCGTGCAACCACCAGTCGTGGGCTTCCCCTTCCAGAAGCAACGTGGCAATCTTGATTGCCTCACTTTCTGTCATTTGGTTCAGTTGTAAATAAACATCGAACTTCTTGACCCTACCTTGGCCGAGCTCTTGGAGGACCCATTGAAAGTTGGGAGAAATAGCTTCCCCATCGTGCGTTGCAAGTCTGTCCCCTGTATATAACCCCCTCCATTTTGTCCCTTGGACTTGTTGTTGCCCTTCAACTGACATAAATCTTTGAAAGTGGTGGCCCTCCCAAATTCAGGCCCATAAGACTGATACTCCAGGAAATAGTTTCCATAGGGTGCTTCCTCCTGCGTTGGTTTCCCTCCTGCTCTAGATTGTAGGAACGTAGGAATGGTGGATCTAGGGGGTGTGTTTTGGACCAGTGGCATGTTGGCATGGAGAGATGCATGGTGGTGTGATGTGCCAGACCCTTCTCCATAGTGCAAATCCCCTTGGGCTTCTCTGCCCTTGTTACCATTGCTATTTTGCTACCCCATTCCTTTAATGTTCTAAGACAAATCCTGCATTGCGTTCGGTTGGAATTGGGCAAACTCCTTCTCATCCCTTTTGTCTCCCTTGTTATTGCCCATGTTGGGTTCCTCTACCTCTGGTTCTATAGTCACAGGATCAGGGTTGATCTCTAATTGTAGTTCTTTGCTCCTATACCTTTGCCTTTGGTATGTCATGTTCTGCCTATCCTCCAGTGTCATAGACTGTGCTGCTCCCATAAGCTGTGCCAAGTCTATGAGCTCCGATACCACTGTAATATCCCCAAGGGAAAATTGATAGTAAATATTCAAAGCAAAATAGACAACACATCATAAAAACCAGAACAGATAATCATACCATGAAAATTCTTCCACAACAACGCTGTATACTCATTTTATTAAATGGAAAAGGTTTACAGTCAAGGTGTTGGAATGAGTGCACCTGGGCTTGCTTTTAACAAGCTAGCAAAGCCCACAATGATCCCTGAATCACCCTCCTCCAAGCTCTGTCAATTCGGCCCAATTGCTACGTTGTAAATCCCAGAAAATGGTGTTGCTCCCTGAAAAGAAGAGCTGCTAGAGCCCTCTCGAGTCTCTACTGCTCAGAAAATTCCGGGAATTTAGTCTCGACCTCTACTCAAGAAACCCATAATAACCCACGAAGGGTTTGGCCAAATCTTGACCTCGAAATTTCGATCCCCTTGAGGTTGACTAGCTCTCTTGCTGGGAAATTCGACATCTTGGATGATCTGCTGCTGAAATGCCCCCAAAATGCCTGCAAACCCTGTTAGAAGGCTTCCCAAGGCTTCCCACCAAATCTCCACCTCGAATTCCCTTAACTCCCCAAACTCTCGGGGTGCCTCTAGCAATGACTGTGCACTCCCTGCGCTGTTGTGGCTTTCTTTGTTGCTGCAAATTGACCTCCTGCTGCTGGTACGAATTAGGCTGAAGAAGAACTCCCTTCTTGGGCTGGCACTCAAAGTCTGCCGAAGCAAGGGCTGGGATTTTTGCTCGGAAACACCCATGTGCTGAACAACACATGCAGACTTGGCTCACTGCTCAAGCGTGCTCTTGTCAAAGACAAATTCTGAAATGATGAATGATAACTAAAATGAGAGCTCCTCCCTCTTTTATCGAATTGCGTCCAAGGCTGCCCATGTGGGCCCACATCGACTTTCTCCCACCTTGTTCGAGCCAATGAGAGCATACTCTCCATGTGGGCCGAAAATGCCTTTGGTGGCCCCCACATTCCACCAAAGCTGCAATTTTTCGTTGAGCACTATAGTTGGAGTGCCTCTTAGGCCAAAAATCACATATGGTCTCGTAGGCCCCCCTTTTCCTAAGTGAGATAGTGCGAATGTCAAAATTGATCAAAATTTCGATATTCCCTTAGTGAAACACTAAGCAGGAATATCACATTCAACCTTGCAGATAGCTCAACACATGTTTTGTCGCAATCCAATATACATGCCTATGTTCCACCATGAATTGGCTTAGAGTGTTCATTGCAAAGCCAATATTAGGTCCTGTATTAACCAAATACGTCAAGGATCCGATCAATTGTCGTACATAGAGGGATCCACCAAATTTGAGTCAGAGCCTCTCAACATCTTCAGATCTCACCCAGCTTTTGCCACACTTCTAATCCCAGGAAATAATGCAGTAAACCTAGATCCTTCATTTCGAACTTAGAGATCAACTCCCTCTTACACTGATCAATGAGATTTTCTGCTCTTGCAAAAGCAAGTCATCAACATATAACAACAAAATCACAAGCTCACCTTTAACAACATTGTCGTAAAGATTGTGATCGACATCACTCTTGGTGAAACCAAGACTCATCAAGTATCCATCAATCTGAGAATACCAATTCCGAGGTGCTTGCTTGAGTCCGTACAAAACCTTCTTTAGTCTGTAGAGAGGAGCCTTCCTCAGTCACTCCATTGAGTAAAGCGGTTTTCACATCCATCTGATGCCATTTCCAAACCATAATAGAAGCAATAGGAATAGTAGTTCTAATAGCAGTGTATCTGGAGACTTGAGCAAATGTCTCTTCATAGTCCTCTCCTTTCTGGAGGACCCTCTTGCCATGAATCTGACTTTGTATTTCTCTATGCTGCCATTTACTGCATGCTTGATCTTGTAGATGCACTTGGAAGTCACCACTGATTTCCCCTCAGGTCTCTGCACAATTTTCCACATATCATTTTTCATGATGGACTGATATTCTTCCATCATGGCATTTTTCCAAACTTGCTGACCTGTTGCCTCTTTATAGTTGGATGGCTCAAAATCAATGATGTGACTCATTAGTGCTGCATATCCTGAGTACTTAGGACGTTTTCTTTCACTGAAGGTGCCACAGGGAGCTGCATGCCCCTCTGCATTCTTCAATGTACTTTGAAGCTGTGTTGGCCTCTTCTTGGATTCTCGAACAAGGACCCTAAGTGAGTCCACTGGCTCAATGGGTCGTTTTGCGTCTCCCTGATGATCTAAATGATGTTCCACAGATACATAAGGACTTGAACCCACATCCTTGGGAGCTTCTTGTTCCTCATCATCATGATAGACCCTTTAGATCTCTAGTAGGCTGCATCTTTCCACTCTACCTGACTGTCTGCTCCCTTTGAACTAGAAGCTCTTCCAGTCATCTGGCACGGTTCTTGATGTCTGTACAATTTCTTCCTCTTGAACACAAATCACTCTTGCTGAGTTTATGCTTGATCCCGGGAGAATCCTTTGAGATGCCCTTTAAATCTCCTAGGTTAATTTCCTATGAACACTAGTGGATCTATGTCGCTATTCACACTACACATATTCTATTTACTCATTGGTGCTCTGAGGTTAAACTTCTCCTCACATTCAAATTTCTATTTCACTCCATTGGAATTAGGCTATAATCCACCCAATTAGTGTTTGACTTTGTTCCTTCATAATTTGTGCAATTCTTTGCATAAATTTAGGTATAAGTAAAAAGTAAATATGCAGTATATTCTTTGCATTTTGGTAATTAAACATATTTAACAGGATTTACTGCCCACCATAACTCATGCAATTCTTTGCATAAATGTAAGTAGGAGTGAAAGTAAATATTTTATACATAAAGATTGGAACAACTCCAAAAATTTAACACACTGTTGAGGCCTTTCTCCACCAAGGCTCTGATACCATGCTGATTTTCTAGTGCTAATTAGACAAGCACATTTTTCTGCATCTGGTAATTACTTCTAATGATTTATGATATTACTTTAGCACACCCCAGCGAATCATTAAGCAACTACATACAGAAAATTCAATTGGTCAAACAGTCAAACAATGTGGCCCACTTCCTCAGATTGCTTCCCACGTGTGAGAGAGAGAGAAGAATGTGAGTGATGAGTGAGTAAATGATAAGTTCAAGTGTTTTTTTATAATGATATTAGGGTGCCCAAGAGGCACGTTTCTTTACAAACTAAATTTATTTTTCTTTCTTAAAATTTAAAATTTAATTTTTCTTTCTTTTAACTTGTGTAGCTGGGGAATACCTCCCGCAGCTACCCAAAAAATCAACAACACTCAGCAGTAATAGAAATGTGAAAAGAGAATACTCTCATTTAACTATTCAATAGAAGACCCAATAAGGAAAACAATGTTATCACATATGATAAAAGTATTTGTTTCAACAAAAATCCATTTGTTACATATTGCCATTTCATGGCCATGTCGATTCTCAAACACTTTTCCAAATTTAAACTTACTGATAATCTACAATATTGTCTAAGAGAGTAAATTTTATTTCATTCGCCAAGGCAGAAGTATTTTTTTTATGTTTTTTATTGTAGACAGTCAGCCAGCTTTGACCATTGGTAATAAGTAATAAATGCTCACCACTGATGTTTTATGTTTTTTCTTTAAATTCACGAGCAGTCTTACAGGTAATCTAGTTTTTGAAGCATATTTTGTGAGAACAATTACGTTGCCTTGTACTGTGTGTGTCATATTTTCAACAGCCCATGACAATTATGATGAAAAATATGACCATAGATGGAAAAATGAAAATATGCTAAATTTTGAGTTAACACCGCTGAAAGTAATAATCTGCTCTAGACATTGGGGTTTGCCATTTGGAATTGTATGGTGTTATGGTATTTCAACTGTTTTAGTTGTTCTAGTACACAACTTTATAGAAACAATTAGGAGTTATGCTGGTTTGAAATTTTGATGGTATATTTTCCTTTATGTTATCTATTTACCATTTAATCTAATGCTGTTGTTTGGTTTTCTGTTCTGTGTTATTACATAGCTTCCTTTGTCGCTACTGAGGACAGCTCAAGGTCATCCCATGGTAAGTTTCTGTCAAACTGTTTTCTAGGCAGTCTTCACTTTACCTAGAGAGCATTGGACTTAGTAACGTGGCACATCATCTAAATCAATTTGAAGCACATCATCTAAATCAATTTGAGATGATTATTTTTCCTTGCTAAAAAGTAGTTTAATTTACAACTTAACATTGAAAAACTATAGTGAATATAGAGTATAAGTGCAGAAGTTGGAGGATTGCTTCTACCATTTTGGCAAGACTTCAAATTTTGTTTTTTTATATTTTTGTAGAGGACTTTTGGAGCATATGAATTACAAATTTCTTTAAACAGGAAAGCAATTAGTTGTTTCTAGCACAAAACATTGTTATTGCATTAATTTGGATTATCAAGATATTGATTAAATAACACAGATATTATAACCCTTATCATATTTTCACAGAAAATCCCTATTGTATTGCTCTACCCTATTTGGCTTCTGCAACCTGCTTTTCTGTAATCAAGTGCTTTGTTGCTTTTCAACCTTGCTCCTTCCCAATTATGTCTTTCTTGGCTTATTCAACCTTGTTTCTATGTAATACCCCAGTTTTGATCCTTGTTTCAGTGTTGTATATGTACATGATGATGGTTATATGCTGAACAATGTGATTTCTAACTGAACATTGAATATCAATAAAAACATGTCACTGGCTACAGAGAAGGACAAAAGAAGAGGGAACGTGACCTCCACGAGAGGGGAAAGACAAGGAGGCTTAAATAGGCTTAGTAAAGGACTTTACCGAGGGAGTTAACCCAAATATAATTTAATCATGTTCCATGATTGTTAACTAATCAATGTTTAATTAAGCTTTGGGCAATTTGTGCATGAAGGAAATATGTGGTCCCTTAATGCCATGCAACTAGGAGGCCATACCTTTTTTGCCATGCAAGCGAATTATTGTGGTCATTCAGTTTTGAAGGTTGGAGAGGGGAGTTTGAAGGTTGATGGTCGTTCAATAATCAGAGATCTGAACTTAACATAAATTAAGAATTCACCCTGTGAATTGTCATTTATTTGGGGAATTGGTGATATTGTTCTTGAGCAAACTATTGTGTCTACGGAATTCAAATTGTGAAAGCCATAGCCATGAGTTAAGTGAGAATTGTAGTTGTATGGAATGGTAATGGTTGTCACTGAGGGAATTAGCTACGTCTCATAATTTCTTGGAATGCCAGCATGAGATCTCCTGACCAGCCTAGAGCCCTTGATGGAAATGGGATAGCCTGAGGGGCAGTTGAGCAGAGTAGAGGATCCCATTCCTTGGGTTGTCTAGGTTGATGGGGAAGAGAGTTGTGGACTGGGAATAACTGTAGGTGTAATTACTGACTTTGGGCCTGGGAATTGGGCTGTGAGAAGAGAAATTAGAACTGGCCATAGGAATAGTTTGCCCCTTGTGGATTCATAGCCTCAGCTTGGGGGTGGCCTTTGTTACAGAGAGCACTGGTGCAACAGGCAGCCTATAGTTGGGTGAAATGTCCCTCTTTTGCAGCCAGTTGTTGGGAAATTCGAGGCAGATAAGTATTCTTAAAATATATATGTGAATTATGTTGAATTAATACGGAATTGCTTTAGTTATCTCACGGCTGAATTAATTTCCAGTTTGTTTTTCTGATTGACTGTGTTAGCCTGCATTTATAATTCATGGTTTCATGAATAGTCAAATTTTTACATTTATGTTGCATAAATCTGTGCTGTCATGCCGGCTTATGGTAAATCGTTAATAATAGAACAACTTCAGTTCCTTTGTACATTGGTGTGAATTGTTAAGAGAAGTATTCCATATCCTAAGCGCACTGAGGGTCTTGGGTACATTACATCCTAGCAGTGCTTTTTCTTTTACACAACTTTATCTTGTGGGGCTTTTGTATCTTGCAACTTTTCTTGTAACTCTCACAGGTTTTGCAATTTAACCCTTGCTGGCCACAACTTTCTTTCTGATACAATTGTGGTGTCTCACAACTTCCTCTTGTGGGGCTTCATTGGCCTGTCACTGCACAATATTGCACGTTGCAACCTTCCTAGTACCTGGTAGGAATTGCACACATGAGGAAACTTGAAACTATTCTTGGGGATTATTTTCTTTAATGTAAGTTGTTTGAGGTATGCATTTGTTAAGTGCGTTTTATAAATAAAACATTTTTTATTTTTGCAGTTTTACAGGAAATTATGAACGATGCATGCTTTTCATTTTATGGATATGTGAAATTAATTTTGTTGGAATTGCACTCATGAGGAAATTTGAAAGTATTTCAGTTATTATGTGCTTTAATGTGTGTTGTTTGAGGCCTGCATGTGTCAAGTGTGTCGTATAAATAAAACATTTTTTAATTTTGCAGTTTTGAAGGTTTAGAGGAAATGATGAATTATGTATGCTTTTCATTTATTGAATATGTGAAATCAATTCCTTTCTGATTGCTAAGAACTTCTGCATGCCAGCTTGTTGAATTGAAGAATGGTGAAACTTATAATGGACACTTGGTAAACTGTGATACTTGGATGAACATACATCTGCGTGAGGTCATATGTACATCCAAGGTATGACTCTTCCTGTAAAAGTTTATATTTGTTAGTTATGTTGTTTTGTCGGCTGATATTTTTGCTTGTTTGTTAAAAGACATTTTACTATAATTGTTCAGTAGATTATATGTTTATAGTCTGATGTGGGTTATTTGTTTCTGAAATGGAGGTTTGCAATGTAGGATGGTGACCGTTTTTGGCGGATGCCTGAGTGCTATATCCGTGGGAACACTATCAAATATCTTCGTGTACCTGATGAGGTGAGTGTAGGAGCTCTTATACCATGTCTCTGCTTTTATGTTGGTTGGTGAGAATGCTTTTCCTTTTCAGTCTAATATGTTGATTTAGAAAGATATCATAAATGTGACATAAAAGAATGAAATGAGCATAGTATTGGTGCTAACAATGTGCTTGACAATCAGAAGTGGCATTCAGTGATATCATTTGAATGTTATTTATGTTAGCCTTGTAAGTTTTAGTCTTGTGAATATGAATACTTTGTTTTTGCAAACTAGCCTAAAATGACCAAGCTTTATCTGTAAATCATATTTGATAGAAGCAATAAATTACCAAAACTAACACTTTTATTTTGGGGTAAACAGTATAGGTTTTTTTTTTTATATATTATTAGCATAATATAATACCAATGTTCCGTGAGTTTCCAGAATGGAGAATTGTTGGGAATGCGGGCACGAAAGTGTCTGGAACAGCTAGAAGTTTCATGCAATTTTACAGGAAACAACAGGTTGGGAACAGCAACATTATATATTTAATATATAAAAAACAATCCAAAAAATATTAAACTTAACTATCATGGGTAATATTAACATAACTTGAAAAGATAAAACTTAAAAGTCTAATTAAACTTTAAAGATCACTTTGCCATTTAAATTATAAATGAGCCCCTGATATTTATTTATGAAAAATATTTGACTGTTTACATTGTCCAAATTCAGTCAAAATAAGCCAAACTTGTGACTATTGATCTTGAATTATAATCTGTTAAAAATGTAGTGATGGAAGGTCTTCTAGCTTGTGCCTTAGCTGGTGAAGACCACGAATTAGTCTTTCTCTCACGTGAGTTCGAATTCATGAGATAGACTTCAGTTACTATGAGTTGATTTCCAGTTTATTAGAATGGTCATAAAGTTTGCATGTGTAGTGTTGGAGCTTTAGTTAGTTGGAGTCTTCTTCAGTTAGACTACAGGATGAGGTGACAGTGACAAGTTCAGTTAGAACGAGTTAAGACTTCAGTGTTGATTGGAGAGAGAATGAGTTGAGTTCTCAGTTAACTCGAAACATGACTAGAAAAAATTAGGGATGAACTCGAGCTAGTTAACTGAGAGCTAGCCCAAGTGTAACTGAGACTTGCTCCAGTACTAGCAAAGGAAACTCGTGACACCAGTGTGAATTGGCATTTGACTAGGCCTCCTTGCATTCATCAAATTCTATCTATAAAGAGAAGGGCGAAGGCACAAGATCATAGATCAATTCTTTATTGTGGAATGCGCATCAGTTGAGGATCAATAGTGCGCATGGATTTAGGAGCCACAATTGCACAAGTATTTTGGAGCCATAAGTGCACAAGGACTGTGGAGCAAAGGATCAGGATTTATAGAGCAGGTCAAGACTATGTTCAACAGAGATCAATTGGGCAGGCCAAGATCAATTGTAGAGCTTAGATTAGTGAATATGTTGAATTATGGTATGTTCTATGCTTAGAGCAGTTTACTTCTTTTACTTTTATTAGCCACTGATAGGCAATCACAACATAAAGTAAAATGCAGATAGAACATTAAATGATCGACAGAAAACAAGCCAAGACAAGAGACACAAGATGTGGCGGCTAGCCAGGGACAAACCTCAATGCTGGGAAACCCTTTGATCAAATCTTCTGTTATCTTCAATAGTTTAGCAGAGAGAAATAGTACAATGCAGAATTCTGAAATTTTATAACAGCAGCAGCAAAACCCTAACCAGCAAAGTCAAAGCTGGTCAACCAAGTCAGATTTGACCTCCAATCAGCTTGGTCAATATCCTAGTCAACTCAGCTTCCAACAGCAAGAAGAGTCAACCCAAAACAGTCTGAAATTACAGTCAAACTTCAGTCAACGCTGGACAGATCTGCGGTCAACCTTTTGACAGTCAACACTGGTCAAACCTGAGGTCAGATCACCTCGGTTTGCGTGCCAAAATTTGTGGCCTGCCAAGGAGAAGCAGCCACACCTAATCCGCAGTCAAAGAGGAGTCCACGCTGGTCAATGCTGGTCAAAGTACCTCACTGCAGCCTTGGTCAAACTAGGTCAACGCAGCCTTAATCAGAAATCTTTGTCTTCCTTTTTCAGTCACACGTGTGAGAGAGAGAGGCTCATCTAATGCGTAGGAGAGAGAGAAGATGAGTGATGAGATGAGTTGCAAATGACTCAACCTCTCTTCTATTTATATGAAACGCTGAGCATGTGTGCCACACACTTAGCTACTGGCCGACCATGACAATCTGTCAAGTAATTAGAAATAAATTCATATCTCCATAAATACTTGTCAGAATCGGATGATCTTTAGATCAATCCTACACTTCTCGACAAGAGGAATCTAGGAAAAATATCAGCAGCCATAAATAAGGTGACCCACATGGAGTTTGGCCCTAGTTGCCAATTTTAACATTCCCTCTCAACTAGGGAGAACTCCATTTGCAAGCCGTCTGACCGTCGCTACTATCCCAGCCATCAAATGCACTGCCCTACACAACTTGGCCCTGCTCTGCTCTGCTCGAACTATGAAGAAGAAGAAATGATCGAGGATGTATCATACCATCCTCCACTGGCCCGAAGTCAGTGTCAGAGTGTGTCATAACACTCTCATTGATCCCAGATCAATGGAGGTCATCCTAGCATAGGGAGTGCGGTAGATACAATGATGCGTCCATTGATAGTGCTACTGTGGTCCCTAACCTCATTTCCCTGCTCATTGATCAGATAAGAGGTACTTCCCATGAGTCCCAGACTGCATGGGTAGGATGCCTCGATAGGAGAACTAATCATCCTGTCCACAGGAGAACGAATCATCCTGGCCCACATGAGAACCAATCATCCTGTTCCACAGTTGCCACGGAGAACTAATCATCCTAGCCCACAGGAGAACTAATCATCCTATTCCACAGTCGCCACAGGGTGTCACAAGAGAAGGTCAAACCATTCACCCTGTACATAGTGCACCACTAGGGGATGGTGAGTTGCGCTGTGGTCGCATGTTGCTCCAAGAAGTACCCCGCCCCCCCTGGAGCTCTCAGAGCTCAATACATCATACTCGACCCTCAAAAGGGGGTCTCTGAACGACACCAAGTCGTTATCGGAAAGTCAAGAATCTGACCTTTCCCAGGGGCTTTGTCAAAATGTTGGGGACCTATTCATCTCTACCGATATGTTGGAGCCTTATTACTCCCACTGCACCATATCTTGAATATAGTGGTACCTGATATCGATATGCTTGGAGCGATCATGGAATATGGGATTCTCTGATAAACGAATCCCGCTCTGGTTGTCACACAAGATCACGATGGTATCCAATGTAAATCCAAACAGCTCACTGAAGAGCTTTCACAACCAGATTGCCTCACAGGAGGCCATACTAGTAGCAATGTACTCTGCCTCGGCAGTGCTCAAAGCCACCGACTTCTGCTTCCTACTCATCTAGGATATCGAGGCAAATTCCAAAGAGAAACAACACCTTGAAGTGCTCCTTCGGTCCACCACACTGCCTGCCCAGTCAGCATCGGTATATCCAAGTAGTCTCACATCTCCGACAATGTATCTCAACCCATGAGTGATCGTGCCACAAAGATATCTCAACAGATTCTTGGCACCTATCTAATGTGAGTGGTGAGGCTCAACCATATGTTGACTGCAAAGCGTATATCCGGACGAGAGTTCACCAAGAACATCAAAGCTTCGACGAGTTTGACAATATCAGTAGCATTTTGTAAAACAGGTCCGGCAGTACTACTGGTTAACTTCTTGAAGTCAAGCTCCATTGGGGTAGTTATGGGCTTGCAGTCAACCATGCCAAATCTCTCCAATATCTTCACCACATATTTTCTTTGAGATAGGAAAATCTCCCTTGGCTTCTGCCAGACTTCTAGTCCTAGGAAATAGTGCATCAATCCTATGTCCTTCATCTCAAACTCAGAAGCCAACTCCCTCTTACATTTGTGAATGAGAGGGTCTGCCCTTGTTAGAAGGAGGTCGTCAACGTACAACACCAGTATGAGAGGATTGTCATCTTCAACCTTAAAGTAAAGGTTAGGGTCGACTTCACTCCTAGTAAATCCCAACTTCATCAAGTAGCTATCGATCCTTTCATACCATGCTCGGGGTGCTTGCTTCAGCCCATAGAGGGCCTTCTTCAACCTGCACACATGAGATTCTCGATCATGAATCTCAAATCCTTCGGGTTGCTCCACATAGACTTCCTCTTTGATCGAACCATGCAAGAACGCAGTCTTGACATCCATCTGATGTAGGTTACATCCTTGCGAAGCAGCAAGGGCTATGATCGAGTGGATGGTGGTATATTGGGCAATAGGTGCAAATATCTTGTCATAGTCTATACTTTCCTTCTGAGAGAAGCCATGAGCGACAAAACGAGCCTTATACTTTTCCGCACTTCCATCAACTCCATGCTTTATCTTGTAAAGCCATTTCGAAGTGACAACTGCTTTGTCCTGGGGTCTGGGGACCACATCCCAAACATCGTTTTTCATGATGGACTCATATTCCTCGGTCATAGCATCCTTCCATGCTTGATGCTTGACAGCGTGTGTGAATGACAAAGGCTCATTTTGGATGATCGTGCTCACGATGGTCAAGTATCCATGATACCTGTTTGGCTCCTTACTTTCACGGAAGGTTCCTCTGGGTGCAATGTGTCCTTCAACATCATCAAGTGTCCCCCTAAGCCATGAAGGCCTCGTCCTAGAAGAGGAAGGCTCTTGCAGAGTAGGATTAATAGGATCCATAAGTTCTTCCACATCGATCATCGTCTCATCTTCCTTTTCCTTCGGTTCCTTGGTGTCAGCTTCTTTAGATCCTCTTAGAGTAGAAAGATTGTCTACTTTGCTAAGAGTCATATCTTCATTAAAGGTGACGTCATGGCTAATTTCGACTTCCCTTTGACCAGCCACGTAGATTCTATAGCCCTTAGTATTTTTGCTATAGCCCACGAAGATTCCTTTCTTTCCAGGTGCACCCAATCTATTCCTTTTCTCCTTTGGCTCATGAAAATAAACAGGACTTCCAAAAATTCCAAAATGAGATACGTCAGGTTTCTTACCAATGAACATCTCTTTGAGAGTCGTGGAGCCCAATGCTTGATGAGGGCATCAATTTTGTACATATACAACGATATTTGCAGCTTCGGCCCATAGAAACTTTGAAAGTCTTTGATCATAGAGCATAACACAGACAACTTCCACAATCATACAGTTCTTCCTTTCCGCCACACCATTCTGCTTAGGAGTATATGGTGTAGTAGTCTCCATCTTAATGCCAGCCTCTTTGTAAAAGTCATGAAACTCATTGGATTCATATTCAGTCCCATTATCAGTCCTTAAGATCTTGATCTTCTTTTCGATCAAGGCTTTGAAGTGTCGAAACGAGGAGAACACTTCATCCTTCTTTTTCAAGAAGTATATCCAAGTCTTGCAAGAATAATCATCTGTAAAAGTGAGGTAATATAAATATCCTCCCAAGGAGTATACAGGCATCATACTGGATATGTTTGAGTGAACCAACTGCAATATATAAGAGGTCTTGCTTTGGCTTGAGGGGAATGGTCCCCTTTTGAGCTTTCCTTCGGCACATCCTGGACATACACCTTCTTGCTCTAATCTGAACTCAAGCATCCCGGTCACCATTTTTCTTACATCGGGTAGAGCTTTATAATGAAGGTGAGCAAACCTCCGATGCCACAGTTCGGACTGAAGAGATTTGTCACAAGACATGATACCAATCGGACTTCCTCTGACCTGATATAATGAATTAACTCGAAACCTAAGAGTGAAAGCATGTTTAAAGTTCTTTTTCCATACACGTACCTTGCCATCGTTGAAGGCCACCTTGTAGCCTTTGTCTTCCATTGCCAAAATGGACATCAAGTTCTTTTTGAGATCAGGGACATATAATACATCTTGTAAATGGATTGTATTTCCCTGATTCAATTGAAGAGTGACATTCCCTACGCCTTTCATGGGATATTTTGAATTGTCCCCAAGAACAATTTCCAGATTGGTCTCCTTCTCTACCAGATTAGAGAGAGCTTCTTTGTAACCAGTGAAGTGCCTTGAAGCACCACTATCAATAAACCAATTTCCCAGCGAGTCCGGGGGAGCAGTAGTAGAGAGAGCCGCTGGTAGATAATATTCATCTTGCTTATTGTTAACAATGTTAGATTCATACCTCGAGTTTCTTGCCTTCTTGAAGGGTTGTCCTCTTCCTTGATTTCCGACATTTCTTTTACCTCTGCCATATGACTTGCCATTCCTTTGATTGCCTTGAGAGTGATTTTGATCATTGTACCGGTGTGGGTCCCTTTTATCAAGGCACTCCCTCGCATAGTGGCCCATTTTGTTGTAATTGTAACATCGTCCTTTTCTTCCACCCTTTGGTCCAACCTTTCCTTTGAATTTAGCCCTGGAATTGTTTCTTCTTTTAGCATGAAAAGAAAAGGTAGAGGGATGACCTCTAAGTATGGGCATTTCTTGCTCTTCCATCCTTGTTTCTTCTTGAATGCATCTGGCCATCAATTCCTCAAATCCAAGAATTACTTTATTAAATAATGAATCCATACAGGTGAGGATCGTTTTATAGATGAGGAATGACCTGTTATAGAGTTTGTGAACCCAACGTTTCGGACTACTAAGTGAGTCCATCATCACGGGAATATCTATTGACGCTTCCCGTGATGATGGACTCACTTGGTAGTCCGAAACGTTGGGTTCACAAAACTCTATAACAGGTCATTCCTCATCTATAAAATTACGTTATTGTTGAGAAGAGTAGTCCTAAATATATACCATTCGGATGGCAGTCCTCCAAGAGTTGTGAGTGTCATTTCCATGTCAAGAATTACTTCCCCAATAGATAGGGAGATCGTTCTTGATCTCGGCGATCCTTAAGAAATATGCTTGCATACTCTTATCTTTGCCCTTCTTAATTTCCGTCAGCTTATTTCTAAGGAACAAAACTTGATTTGCATCATTAACTTTAAATAAACTCACCAGTCTATCGTAGATTTCCTTGGAGGTGGTCAGCTCGGAAACATAGGCCACCAGGCGCTTGTCGATAGAGTCCCGGATGATCTTCCTTGCTTTGTCTTCTCCCTTGGTCCATTTGTTCCTAGCAACAACAAGTGCATTTGATGGAGGCTCAACAATCTTGCCTCTCACATGGTCCAACACTTCCTGCTCTTCTAATGTTAGATCGAGAGACATCTTCCATCTGTGATAGTCAGACTTCTCACACAGTTTGTCTTCAGCAGGGAAGTGTGCTGAGGACCCCATAACTTCTTTAAGATAGCTTTAACAACCTCCAGTGATTGCTCTTGCTCTTGCTCTTGCTTGGGCTTTGTCTTCACCTCAACGCTGATACCATGTTGAATTATGGTATGTTCTATGCTTAGAGCAGTTTACTTATTTTACTTTTATTAGCCACTGATAAGCAATCACAACATAAAGTAAAATGCAGATAGAACATTAAATGATTGACAGAAAACAAGCTAAGACAAGAGACACAAGATGTGGCGGCTAGCCAGGGACAAACCCCTAATGCGGGGAAACCCTTTGATCAAATCTTCTTTTATCTTCAATACTTTAGCAGAGAGAAATAGTACAATGCAGAATTCTGAAATTTTATAACAGCAGCAGCAAAACCCTAACCAACAAAGTCAAAGTTGGTCAACCAAGTCAGATTTGACCTCCGATCAGCTTGGTCAATATCCTAGTCAACTCGGCTTCCAATAGCAAGAAGAGTCAACCCAAAACAGTCTGAAATTACAGTCAAACTTCTGTCAACGCTGGACAGATCTGCGGTCAACCTTTGACAGTCAATGCTAGTCAAACTTGAGGTCAGATCACCTCGGTTTGCGTACTAAAATTTGCGGCCTGCCAAGGAGAAGCAACCACACCTAATCCGCAGTCAAAGAGGAGTCCATGTTGGTCAACGCTGGTCAAAATACCTTCCTGCAGCCTTGGTCAAACTAGGTCAACGCAACCCTAATCAGAAATCTATGGCTTCCTTTTTCACCCACACATGTGAGAGAGAGAGGCTCATCTAATGCATAGGAGAGAGAAGATGAGTGATGAGATGAGTTGCAAATGACTCAACCTCTCTTCTATTTATATGAATCGCTGAGCATGTGTGCCACACTAGCTGTTGGCCGACCTTGACAATTTGTCAAGTAATTAGAAATAAATTCATATCTCCATAAATACTTGTCAGAATCAGATGATCTTTAGATCAATCCTACACCTCTCGACAAGAGGAATCTAGGAAAAATATCAACAACCATAAATAAGGTGACCCACATGGAGTTTGGCCCTAGTTGCCAATTTTAATAGAATAGAAGCCTTGCGCTTTCTCAGAGACAAATTGCTAGCTGTGGTAGAAGCGTGAATTGTAATAGATCCATTTTCTCAAAGAACAATCAATAAAAGACCACAACAAACTTGTAGGTTTTCCCTTTTGGGTTTGCTAGGTAAAACAAGCGTGTCAATTTTGTGTTCATGTGTTTTTATCTCGATTATTTTCCACTGCATGTTGAAAGTTAAGAAACTATGTATTTGGTGAAAGTAAATTTGGTTTCAGCTTTCAGTTTCCTTGTTTTTAGTTATTCATCTAAGTAGTGCGCAAAATTTCAATAAATTTAACATGGTATTAGAGCCATGCATGATAGAAAAACCAACACTAGAATTGTTTAGTCAATGAAGAGCGCAAATTAGTCAGTAGGCTTGTACTAAAGTTTTGAGGAGCAATTTTTGGATAAGCATTATATTGTTCCAAGGACTAAGGGCAGATCATTGTTTAGAGGGAGCCTCTAACTTCTCCTCATGGAGGAGCAGATCTCAGTAGTGTTGGAAGATAATGGGGTGCTAGAATTGTGAAGAACCCACAAAATGCGTCCACAGATCCCCACAATTGGTCCAACGTAACAGGATTGACATCAAGGCCAAGAGGATCATTCTTGAGGGGGTAAAAGACCATATTTTCCCTCATCTCCATGGGAAGACGACAAGAAACAAGATGTGGAAAGTCATCTTGGATTTGTATCAGGGATCCACTGACCAGGAAGCTTGCCTTGAAGGACAAGCTAAGAAATATCTGGATGAGCAAAGGAGAGCCCATCATTACTTAACTTTCCAAGTTCATTTAGGTTCAGGATGAGCTAGTTGGAGTGAGCAAGACAGTAGCAGACAAAGACGTTGTGAGTCTTGCGTTGCTAGGACTTCATAAGTCTTGGGAGAATTTCCAAGATGCAGTCAATGGTAGAGAGAATCTTCCCAACTAGGAAAGGTTGTAGGGACACTGTGTCCAAGAAGAAATCTAAAGGGGGACGGGAGCTGTAGGTTCATCAAAGAAAAAGGACAAGGAAAACTTTGCCTTGATAGGTAACATAGTTTTAAAAACTGGAACCAGTGACTGGATCGGTCCACTTATCAAACCGAGTTTCAAACCAGAATTGGTCAAATTGGGATTGGTCAGATCTTAAAAAATTGGTCATTAAAAAATACATGAAATAATTAGTTTTTAATGAAAAACTATTTTTAAGGTTTAAAACCATGATTCCAAACCAGTAGAGATAAAATATGCAAATTTTGCTCATCTATATATTAGGTAAAGGTGAATATATCAAATTGGCACCGAGTGCAATACATATTAGCAACAAAATACATAATCAATGAGGCTCTAAATGAGCCTCTAGAGTGCCAAAACAATGTTATAAGCTATGAGGTCATTGGCCTACTACAAGTCTACATAACAATGATCAACATGATCACTCCTCATCATGATCAAACTAATCACCACTACTAGACAAGGCATCATCAACATGAGCTACACAAATAATCTGGTTGAGTGTTTGAGAACTCCTAAAACTCCTCTGCAACCCTAGCAATAGTGGTAGTAGTAGCAACAAAAATTGTTAAAATTGGCAACCAGGGCCAAACTCCACCTTGGATAACTCGTATGATGGAGATGATATTTCTATTGGATTCCTCTTTCCGAGAGGTAAAAGATTTATGTCTATGTTCTATCTGCATTTTACTATCTTGCTAAATGTGATTGCTAATCTGGAATTGATGTTGAGCTAATATGGAAAAATTGAAGTAAATTGCACTAAGCATAGAACATACCTAAAACTAACATGGTATTGGAGCTGAGGTGAAGACAAAGCCCAAGAAAGAGTGAGAGTAATCACTGAAGATAGTTGGAAAGGACAAAAAGGTTCAATGGGTTCCTCGTCCCTCTTCAAATTCACCAAGGGTGGAGTTGAATCATAGAAGATTATTAGAGTAGTGCAGCAGAAGCATCTGATGGCCTACCTAAAGATCACTTCAATGGAAAATCTGGATCTAAGGGTGGAAGGAAAGGCAGATGCGCTTGCAATGAGTTTGGCCATTATGCGAAGGAGTGTCCAAATAGAAGGGACACATCACTTGATGACGATAACAATCATTCCAGGGGCATCTTCAATGATTGAAGGAATGACATGTATAATGGCAAAGGAAAAAGGAATGCAAGTCATCAAGGAAACAACCAACTCTTCAAAGAAAGTAAGGAACTCCAGGTATGAAGAATCAAATGTTGTTTCTGATAAGCTAAAGGAGTATTATCTTATATTGGCCCTCTCCACTACTTCTCCTTTAGACTCTTTTGGAATCTGGCTGATTGATAGTAGTGCTTCAAGGCACCTCATGGGATAGAAGGAAGCTATCTCTAATTTGATAGAGAAGGAAACAATCATGAAGATTATTCTTAGAGACAATGCCACCTATCCAGGAAAGGGTGTAGGGAATGTTTCTCTTCAAATGGATTAGGATAACTCGTAAGAAGTTCTTTATGTACTTGATCTCAAAAGGAACCTGGTGTCCATTTTGGAAATGGAAGTCAAAAGTTTCAAGGTGGCATTCATCGATGGAAAGGTACGTGTTTGAAAAAGGAATTTTTCAAGATGCTTTTACTCTTGAGTTTAGGGTTGGCAATTTGTATCTAGTTGCATGAAGTCCATTGGGGACCATGTCGGTTGACACATCTCTTCTATAGCACTAGAGGTCTGCCCATCTTCATTGTGGGGCCCTACCCGATGTGAGACAGATGGTGACTGGGATGCCTGAATTCAAGAAGAGCATGAAGGTACATGCCCGATATGTACCAAAGGAAATATTACAAGGGGACCATTCCCCTCATGTAAAAGCAAGACCACAGATTTGGAACAAGCCGAGGGGTTTGAGATTCATGATAAGGAATCTCATGTATGCAGGTTGAAGAAAGCTTTCTATGATTTAGAGCTAACACCCCGAGCTTAGTATGGGAGGATTGACAACTATTTGATGAAGCTAAGATTCACTAGGAGTGAAGCCGATCCAAACCATTGCTTTAAGGTTGTGGATGATAGACCTCTCATACTGGTACCTTAAGTGGATGATCTCTTTCTAGCAGGTATAAACCCTCTCTTTTTCAGAAGTAAGAGGGAGTTGGATTCCGGATTTGGAATGGTGAACTGCAAGCCCGTGACTACCTCGATGAAGCCTAACTTCAAGAAGTTGTGCAGTAGTGATGCCGGACCTGATTTTGGGAAATGCCTCTGAGTTTCATAAACTCATACTAGCATTGATGTTCTTGGTGAACTCCCATCTGGATATATATATATATATTGCAGTTAGCATGTTGAGCTCATATATGGTTGAGCCTCACTGGATTGGTGCCAAGAATCATTTGAGATACCTTCAGGGCACAATCTCTCATGGATTGAGATACATTGCCGGAAATGTGAAGTTGCATGATTATTCTAATGCTGATTTGGCAGGCAGTGTGGAGGATCGCAAGAGCACTTCGAGGTGCTGGTTCTCTTTGGTTTTTGATTAATATCCTGGCTGAGCAGGAAGCAGAAGTCAGTTGCTTTGAGCACCACTAAGGCCGAGTATGACCTCTTGTGAAGCTGCCTGGTTGAGGAAGCTCTTCAGTGAGCTGTTTTGACACGTGCTGGATACCATCGTGATCTTCTGTGACAACCAGAGGGGGATTCAATTGTTGAGGAATCCCGTGTTCTATGATCGCTCCAAGCATATAGACATTAGGTACCACTTTATTTGGGATATGGTATGTCGAGGAGCAAGAAGGCTCTATCGCATTGGGACTCATGTGCAGGTTGCCAATATTTTGTCGAAGCCCCTGGGAAAGGTCAGATTCCTGACTTTCCGAGAACGAGTAGGAGTCATGGATAGACTCTCTCCTAAGGGGCCTATATGATATGGACATTGAGCTCTGGGAGCTCCGGGGGTCTTGGGGGTACATCTTGGAGCGATGAGCAACCACAAGGTTAGTGGTTCAACCTTCCCCTAGTGCTCTGCTATGTAGGCAGGATGAGTGGTTCATCCTTCTCTTGTTGAGACACAGTCATAGGGTGAGTGGTTTAGATTTCCCCTAGTGATTTGTTGTGTACAGGTGAGTGGTTCAGCCTTCCCCTGGGATACCCCTGGCGACATGTAGGTAGGATGAGTGGTTCATCCTTCTCCTGCTGAGACATCCTACCCATGCAGTCTGGGACTCATGGGAAGTACCTCTCATCTGGCCAATGAGTAGGGAAATGAAGATAGGGACCATAGTAGTACCGATGGACGCATCGTGTTACTACCGTACTCCCTATGCTAGGATGATATTGATCTGGGATCAATTGGAACTGACTTCGGGTCAGTAAGAATGATATAACTCACTCCCTTTTGGAACTGATTTCGGATCAGTAAGAGTGGTATGATACACTCTCTTTATTTGGAACTGATTTTGGATCAGTAAGAGTGGTATGAGAAACTCTCTTATATATGGGACTGACTTTGGATTAGTAGAGGGTGGCATGATACATTCTCGATCACTTCTTCTTTTTCACAGTTCAGCAGAGTAGTGCCGGGCACTGATGGCAGAGATAGTACGGATTGGCTGATGGATTAGCAGATGGTGTTCTCCCTATTTGAGAGGGAGTGTTAAAATTGGAAACTTGGGCCAAACTTCATGTGGGTCTACTCATTCATGGCAACTGATATTTTTTTTTGGATTCCTCTCCTCAAGAGGTGTAGGATTGATCTAAAGATCATCCGATTTCGACTTTCATTCATGGAGATATGAATTTATTAGTTTTATGGGACAATTCGTCAAGGTCGGCCAACAACCAAATTGCCCTCACTTGTGCTCAACGTTTTAGTTTAAAAAGAGGTGGCTTGCACGTCATTTGAGACACACATACATCTCTCTTGTGATCTCTTCCTCTCCACTTGTTTAGGTTTTAGTGGAAGGAATTGTCCCTAAGAGTATACGTTGCCCTGAGAAGACATGCCCTAAATATAGATGCAGTTAAGGGAGAGAAGGCTCTATGCTGCCCTAATATGGTAAAAGCCTAACGCTGTCATGGAGGACAACCCTTATGGTGGAGTCTAAGAAAGGTTCGACGCTGTCCTAAATGAGACCTTTCTACACAACAATAAGAAGCCTAAGTACGTTGCCTAAATCCTGTCATGGAGCAAGGGTTCTAACGCTGTCATGCCCTAAAGGCAGAGATCCTAAGACGCTACCTAAACTCTGTCCTAGAAGAATCACGATTGCGGATCAATAAAGGCCTAATGTTGTTCCCTATGGAGATGACCTTACGGTAGTTGTCAAAAAGGCCCAACACAGTCATGAAGGAGGACAACCCTAACACAGAGTAGGAGAGGTCTACATGCTGGTCTAAAAGAGACCTAGCCGCAGTTCTATGTATGCCCTAGTCACAGTCTGAATGCACTCTAAATGCTGGCGTTATTCCGTAGCAAGAGAAGGACTCTATGCTGCCCCAAACGCAGTCATCAAAAGTGTTATAATCTGCAGTTCTAAAGAGCCCTAATTGCTGTTCAAAGGGTGACCCTTATACACAGTCAAAGACTCCTATACACTCGCAGAAAAATCAGTTTGTAAAGCTCTTATGCAGTAAGCAAAAGGAGCCTTTAGGTAAGGAAAAGAGTCTCTATTCTAAGACCAAGGGTAGAGGAACTTCTAGCGTGGAAGAGGAGGACTACCATTGTTTAGAAGCTGTCATGGAGAAAGACTTATTACGCAACCCTTATCTACTGTTGAGAGAGGCTCATTAGTAGTCTTGCATTGTTGTCATGATGCCACATCGTTGTAGATGACAACGTGGCCTAATTAAGGATTGTCTGGGCATATTGGCGATGATTCGTGAGCTTGATTTAAAGGGTTGCTACAGCTAGCTGCTTTGCTAGGCTGCAAGCCATAGCAAGCAGCGAAGGCTGTCCCATGACGGTATTACAGTCTGTAGCATATAGGTGACAGTGAGGATGGGTGCAACATGGGGCAACACAGTGATGATGGGCATGGATGTATAGCAACAACATGGATGTAAAGTAGCAACATGATGTATCGCAACAACTTGATGATGATGGGTGCAACAGCTTGATGATGATGGGTGTAGCAGCATGATGATGATGTATTGTAGTATGCGTAGTGCAATGATGAGGTACAACTCACTGACTGGGTGCATCACAATGACGAGTGCAGGGTGATGATAAGGTGCAACACAATGATGGGTGCAGCATGGTGGAGGAGTCACCTTGAAGGATCAGTTGAAGTAGTATGCCTTCACCTCAGTTCAGATCATCTACCTCATGTGTTATCTTCATAGAGAAGACCTCTGCTCTTATTTTGATAAGTCAAAATGTTGACTTCTGATGTATATGTACTATCTCTCTCTCTGTTGAACTATTGAAGAACATAAGAAGAAACGATCAAGGGTTTCCCCACATTAGGGTTTGTCCCTGGCTGGCACCACATCTTGTGTCCTCTTGTCTTGGCTTGTTTTCTGCGATTTATGTCTATGTTCTATTTCCATTTTACTATCATGCTAAATGTGATTGCTAATCTGGAATTGATGTTGAGCTAATATGGAAAAATTGAAATTGCGCTAAGCATAGAACGTACCTAAAATTAACAGAATTTAATTCTCATATGACAAATTGTCAAGGTCGGCCAGAATTCTAATGTAGGCTCATGATGCCCCAATAGATGTGTCTCCACCCCTCATCGAATTGTCTAAATAAGAGAGACATTCTCCTCATTTGGATCATCACTCAACACATCTTTCTCTCTCTCCTCATTGGTTCGTACAGCAAAAAAGGAGCAACTCTTCTCTCTTCTCACGTTGAGGTTGACCGAAAATTTCAGGCAAAGATCGTAGGACTGTTTTTGGGCTATTTGCAAGGGCATTGTTCAACGTTGACCAAGGGTCAACTCATCTACTTTGACTGCAGTTTTCAGGCAGTTATTCTGATCTTTTGAGGCCGCATCTCCTAGCAGAAAAACCGAGGCAATTGGAGCAGGTTGACTTGCATTGACTACAGAACCTTTGATTGCAACGTAGATTGTGTTGACTGAGATTTTCAGGATTGTTTTTTGGTTGATTTTGGTCGACTTTGGAGGCCAAGTTGACTGGGTTTGACTAAGCTCATTTGGGGGAGATTTTCTGTTGGTTTGACTAGTGTTGACTTTCTGGTTAGGGCATCTTGTTGACTGCTGTTTGTCTAGACTGTTTTGACAGTGATTTGGCAAGTAAATTTTCTATGATGTTCTCTCTCTGCGCTGAACTTTTGAAGAATAATAAGAAGATTTGATCAAAGGGTTTTCCCCACGTTGGGGTTTTCCCTGGCATTCGCCAAATTTTGTGTCATCTTGTCTTGGCCTTTTGCTTATTGTTTATGTTCTATATGCATTTACTATCAATGTTAATGTGATTTCTAATCTGGAAATTGATATTGGGCTAATAAGAAAAATTGAAGTAAAAAGCATAGAACATACCATTGTTATCTAAAATTAACATGGTATCGGAGCTCAGGTGAAAACAAAGCCCAAGCAAGAGTTAGAAAAGCAATCACTAAGATTTGTTGGATAAGGACAAGATTCAATGGCCTCCTCATCTCAATTAAAAACTGATGACAAGCTCAATGATAAGTTTGATTATCATGCATGGAAGATGTCTCTTGACTTGACTTTGAAAGAGTATGATGCTATGGACTATGTGTAGGGAAAGATTGTTGAACCTCCTTCAAATGCACCGGCTGCCACTAAGACAAAGTACAAGAAAGGCGAGGTGAAAGCTAAGAAGATCATCAGGGATTCTATGACAAGCATTTAGTTGCTTACATCTCTGATCTGGGCACATCTAAGGAGATGTATGACAAGTTAGTTAGCGTGTTTAAAGCTAGCTATGCAAACCAAGTCATCTTTCTCAAGAACAAGTTGAAGGACATAAAGAAGGGAAGAGGAGAAGATATCCATCCTACTTCATGAGGATTACCGAAATAAAAAATGATCTTCTATCCATTGGAGAAGTTATTGCTGACAGGGAGCTCACTCTCATTACCCTTGGAGGTCTTCCTCGTGAATGGGATGTGTTCAACACTACTATCCTCAACAATGACAAGGTTCTAGGTTTTGATGAATAATTGACTAGATGTACTCAAGAAGAGACAAGGATGATGGAGAGAGACATGCCTTCAAATAGGAATGATCCTACTGCATTCTCTGCTCATGCTAAAAAGAAGAACAATGTTGGTTCAAAGAAACAAGGTCAAGGAAGACAAGGATTCAGAGATGGAAGAAAGAGAAGATGCTTCATTTGTAACAAGTTTGGCCACTATGCTAAGGAGTGTCCTAATAAAAGGGATACACCTCGGTATGATGATAACAACAACAACCGCAACAATTTCAGAGGCAACAACAATCAAAGGAATGGCAAGTTCAACAACAACGGAAAGAGGAATGCTCTTGCTACTCAATATGGAAATGGTTGGCCTCCCAAAAGATCAAGAAACTCCTGGTATGATGAATCTAGTGTTGTAGATAACAAGCAAAAATAATTTTATCTTATATCTGCCTTCTCTACTGCCTCTCCTCTGGGTACCTTAGATAATTGGTTGATTGATAGTGGTGCCTCAAGGCATTTCACTGGGTATAAGGAGGCTCTTTCAAATTCGATAGAAAATAATACAAATTTGGAAATCATTCTTGGAGACAATGCCACCTATCCCGTGAAAGGAATTGGGAATGTTACTCTTCAATTGAATCAAGGTAACACCATTCATCTACAAGAAGTACTATATGTACCAGATCTAAAGAAGAACATAACATCTATCTCAACGATGGAGGACAAAGGATTGAAGGTGGCATTCATTGATGGAAGGGTACGTGTTTAGAAAAGAAATTTCAAAGAAGCATTCACTCTTAGATTCAGGGTTGACAACCTATATCAAGTTGGAGGAAGTCCACTGGGAGCTATGTCTTGGCACCGAAGGTTTGCTCATCTTCATTATAAGGCTCTACCCGATGCAAGGAAGATGGTTACAAATATGCCCGAATTTAAAGTAGAACATGAAGGTGTTTGTCAGGGTTGTGCCGAAGGAAAACATACAAGGGGACCATTCCCCTCAAGTGATAGTAAGACTATTGACATTTTGCAATTGGTTCATTCTGATCTATCTGGTATGTTACCTGTGACATCTTTGGGAGGATGTTTGTATTATGTTATTTTTGTGGATGACTTCTCTCACAAAACTTGGATTTATTTCTTGAAGAAGAAGGATGAAGTGTTCAAATGGTTTCGCTCTTTCAAAGCCTTGGTTGAAAACTGAACAGGGAAGAAGATCAAAATGTTGAGGACCGATAATGGAACCGAATATGAATCAAATGAGTTCAATGACTATTGTAGAGAAGCGGACATTAAGAGGGAGACTACTACCGCATATACTCCAGTAAAATGGAGTTGCTGAAAGGAAGAATCGTTCCATTATAGAAGCCACCCGTGCCATGCTTCATGATTAAGGCCTTCCGAAGTTCCTATGGGGAGAAGCTGCCAACACTGCCGTGTATGTTCAAAATAGATGCCCTCATCAAGCATTGAACTCCAAAACTCCTGAAGAAGTTCTCACCGGTATGAGACTTGATGTTTCTCATTTTAGAATTTTTGGTAGCCCCATGTATTTTCATGTTCCGAAAGAAAAGAGAAGCAAATTGGATGCATCTGGGAAAAAAGGAACATTTGTGGGCTATAGTGAAACTTCAAAAGCATATAGAATCTATGTGCCTAGTCAAAGAGAAGTGGAAATAAGTCATGATGTCACCTTCAATGAAGATGCTGCCCTTGGGAAGGTTAGAGACCTTCCTATTTCAAGGAAGGACAAAGAAGAAGATACAGGAAAGCAGGAGGAACCGAAGGACACGCTGATGCTCGATGCTGAAGGATCCATAGATCCCATTGATCCACCTCCACATGAGCTCTACTCCTCAAAAAGGAGACCCTCATGGCTCAGGGACACTCTCGAAGATGCCAAGAGACATATTGCACCAAGGGGGACATTTCCTGAAAATAAGAAGCTGAATAGGTACCAAGGGTACATAGCTGCCATGAGCACCATTGTTCAAACTGAGCCTTGCAAATTCGAAGAAGCTGTGAAGCACCAAGTTTGGAAGGATGATATGAACGAAGAGTATGAGTCAATTATGAAGAATGATGTCTGGGATGTGGTCCTTGGACCTAAGGACAAATCTGTTGTCACCTCGAAATGGCTCTACAAGATCAAGCATGGAGTTGATGGAAGTGCTGAAAAGTTCAAGGCCAGGTTTGTTGCTCGAGGCTTCTCTCAAAAGGAAGGTGTGGACTATGATGAGATTTTTGCACCAAGTTCGATATACCACCATTCATTCGATCATTGCCCTTGCTACCTCTCAAGGATGGAATTTACATCAAATGGATGTAAGGCTGCCTTCTTGCATGGCTCACTTAAGGAGGAAGTCTATGTGGAGCAACCTATGGGGTTCGAAGTTCAAGATCGAGAGACACATGTATGCAGGTTGAAGCAAGCTCCTCAAGCTTGGTATGAGAGGATCGACAACTATCTGATGAAGCTGGGTTTTACAAGAAGTGAAGCTGATCTGAACCTTCACTTCAAGGTTGAAAATGACAGACTTCTCATCTTGGTACTTTATGTGGACGATCTCTTTCTGATAGGTGCAGACCCTCCCATTTATCAATGCAAGAGGGAGTTGGCTTTCGAATTCTAGATGAAGGACCTAGGATTGATGCAATACTTCATAGGCTTGGAGGTCGGACAAAAGCCCGGTGAGATTTTCCTTTCTCAAGGAAAATACATTGTGAAGTTACTTGAAAGATTTGGGATGGTGGATTGTAAGTCTGTGACTACTCTGATGGAACTCAACTTCAAGAAGCTATGCGCAAGTGTTGCTAGGCCCAATTTGGGAAATCCTTCTGAGTATCGTCAACTCGTGGGGGCCCCGATGTTCTTGGTGAACTCCTGTCCGGACATATGCTTTGCAGTGAATACATTGAGTCAATTTATGGTCGAGCCTCATCACATACATTAGATTGCTGCGAAGAATCTCTTGAGATATCTTTGGGGACAATCACTTATGGACTAAGATACACTGCTGGGACTTTGAGGCTCCATGGTTATTCTGATGCTGTTTGGGCACACAATGTGGTGGATCGTAAGAGCACATCAGGATATTGCTTCTCACTAGGTTCTGCTTCGATATCTTGGATGAGCAGGAAGCAAAAATCAGTTGCTTTGAGCACCGCTGAGGCTGAATACATTGCTGCAAGTATGGCCTCTTGTGAAGCTATTTGGTTGAGGAAGCTCTTTAGTGAGCTGTTTGGGCATGTGTTGGATACTACTGTGATCTACTGCGACAACCAAAGTGGGATTTGTCTTTCTGAGAATCCCATGTTCCATGATCGCTCCAAGCATATTGATATCATGATCCAAGTGGATATTGGTGGCCACCCACCTATTCCACTTGGACCCCCACCATTGTTTCTTTCAGTTTTTCAATTTCCTTATTTGTAGCACAATTTATTATTTTTGGCAATTTTTAGAGTCTTGAACTTTTGGAGCCGTTTAGAGGCCCTAAATGATGTTTTTTGGGAAAACTGGGACGAACATGGGTCTTAGACTAATGCTGGTCATTCAAAAGTTGTAGTTTTTGGATAGATCTTTCTAACAAGGTATTGTGCGCATCAAACGGAGGTCGTATGCCAAAGTTACGACCTTGGGAAGTTGATGTACCAATTTACTCAAACGGGGCCCATAGTTTGGCGCTTCATCTCCTAGGGTTAGGTTTTTGGATGTTTAGGGTTTTCCATTGTATCTCAATAATAAATAGGCCTTTGAGCCTCATTGTAACACAATTCAGAGGCATGTAGCCGCCACATCTCTTCTCAGAGATAAGCCACCATCACCCGAGCTAGTCTTATTTCCATTCTGTTTGTAAGCATATTTTAGTATTTGATATTAATGAAATGAAGTGTTATTTCTATTGCATCTATGTATTTATGGTTATATCTGTAATTTTTTGCGTTCTTGTTTAAATCCAGATCAGTGGTATTAGAGTGGTTTGCTCTTTCTCTGTTTTTCTTTGCATGTCCCCAACAAGGTCGGGATATAAGGAGTCAGGGCTCGATTTGGTTGATCCTTTTTGCAAGATCAACCTTGCAAACCCCGACGATTGCCCATGGGGGAAGAAAAGAAAGACAGGGGGGTAGGAGATCCTATCAAAATATTGCTCGAGGAGGCCCTCAAAAAACAAAGGAACGCGATGATGGATAACTTTTCCCAGATCCTTCAGCAGTTGCGCACTGATGGTGCATCCACATCTAGCAGCCACTCTGGAGGCTCAACTCCTTTTAAGGTACAAGTAAACTTTGACATTCCCATATTTGAGGGCCAAATAGACGCAAACACCGTAGATAAATGGTTAAATCTGCTAGAAGGATATTTTTTTGTTCATGATTTTTCCAGCCGAGAAAAGATTACTTTTTCTCTTCTCAAAGCTGCCCCCCACATCAAGGACTGCTGGGAAACCTACTGTGAGTAGAAGGATGAAAGTACGACCGTGCTGTTTTCAGCCACACCCACTTGGAACTCGTTCTGAGATGCTGTCAAGGAGCAATACTACCCTGTCGGGAGCTATGAGGATAAATACATAAAGTGGACAACGCTGCGGTAGGGAAGGGACCAAGATGTGCCAGAGTTTACCAATGTTTTTCATACCCTTGGCACGAAGTTGGGTATCAACGATTTTGAGAAACATTTGGTACTCAAGTACTGCGGCTGCCTACATGGGTACATTGAGGACGAGATGGAGTTCTTGGACATCTTCTCGCTTGGCACGGCATACCGGTAAGTTGTCAAGATCGAGCAGAAGTTTAAACAGAAGAAGCGAGACTTTGGATTTGTGAATCCGAAGCAAGGGAAAGGTGCCCCCAAACCACCGAAAAAGGACAAGGCCAAGGCAGGGTGGCCCAGGAAAACTTGCCAAAGCTGCAAACAAAGAATAACACCGCGAAGCCGAAGGAGGTCACGGGAAGGTGGTGTGAGTTCCATAAGAGCTCCACTCACAACATACGTGAGTGTCGGGCCAAACAGTCACTAGTGGCCGAGTTGAAGGCTTCAGAATCAGATGCATGTTCTGACTTTGAGTTAGAACTCGACAAGGGGAATGACAAAGGGAAGCATATTATCGATGCAGAGCCCAACGCCATCATTGCCACGATGAAGATCCAGAAGGAGGAACTTGAAGATCCAGAGGAAGAGGAGCGCCTCTTCCACTCCCAGATGTGGGTAAAGGTTTCCCCGCTACAGTTCATTGTCGACAGCGGGAGCCAAAAGAACCTCATTTCAGTAGAGGTCGTGAAGCCGCTGGGCTTATCGACCACGACACACCCACAACTGTACACCATCGGGTGGCTTCACCAAGGACGAGATCTTCGCGTGAACCAATAGTTTTGCCTTCCATACAACATCAAGCCCTTCACGGATGAGGTATTATGTGACGTTGCTCCCTTGATGTTTGTGATGTATTATTAGGCCAACCATACTTGTGGAAGCGACATACTGTGTATGAGTCAAGGTCTCGTGCTGTTCTTGTTACTTTGGGAAATAAGATTTACAAGATACCAAGGTAGCACTGCCTACTGCCATCTCTTTGGTTATTGCAAAACAATGCAGTAAGCTCATTTCCAAAACTGGGAAATTTGTTTTCTTGATGATATGCCCTCAGGGAAAGAAGAATATGGTGGCCATGACCTCTAGAAAGGGCCCTTTCGCACGAAAACAACAAATGGAAAAGATCGTGGAGGAGTACGAGGACATCTTCACCTCCCCCGCAGGGGTGCTTCTGCAATGTCAGGTCAAACATTCCATCGATTTGAGCCCAGGTGTGCCATTGTCCAATGGACCTATCTATCAGCACTCCGTTATGGAGAACGATGAAATCAAGAGGCAGATTCAAGAGCTGTTGCAGAAAGATCACATTTCACCAAGTTCATTGCCCTATGGGTGCCCGATCATGTTGGTACAGAAGAAGGATGGGACTTGGAGACTCTGTATTGACTATCAGGCATTGATCAAGATCACTGTCCGGAATAGGTATCCGATCCCACGAATTGATGATATTCTGGACTAACTCAAGGGGGGAAAATATTTCAGCAAGATCGACTTGAAGTTCGGATATCATTAGGTACCAATCGAACCCTTCGATGTGTGGAAGACTGCCTTCAAAGCCCAGGAGGGCCTTTTAAAATGTTGGTTATGCCTTTTGGGTTGACGAATGCTCCTACAACCTTCATGACGCTGATGGATGACATCTTGCGACCATTCACCAACTCATTTGTAGTGGTTTACTTGGATGACATCCTGATATTCAACCAGTTGGGAAGAGCACCTTCTCCATATTCGATAGGTTCTCCTAACACTGCAGCAACACAAGCTATGTGCCAATTTGGAGAAATGCACTTTTGGCATGACCCAGGTTCAGTATCTGGATACATTATTGATGAACGGGGGGGGGGGGCATGTGGATCCAGTCAAGATCCAAGTCATTTGGGATTGGCCAACCCGAACCACTCTGACAGAGCTATGAAACTTTCTGGGTCTTGCCAATTTCTACCGCAGGTTTGTGTTGGGATTCTCTCGTATCACTTGGCCCTTGAGTCAAGTCACCAAGGGAGGAACGAAACCAAAATTCTTTTGGTCTGAATCTCAACAGAAGGCATTCGTAGAGTTGAAACATCGCCTCAGCTCTGCACCAGTGCTCACATTACTAGACTTGCAACAACCATTTCAGATCGAGACAAATGCCTTTGACTATGCTAGTGGGGTAGTCCTTACTCAACAGGGGCATCTAGTGGCATATAATAGTGAGACACTTTCAGACATAGTCCGGAAGTATCCCACTTATGACAAAGAGATGTATTCCATTGTGCAGGCCTGCCAACAATGGAAGCATTACATTTTGGGGAAGGAAACAATCATCAACATAGACTACCGACCCTTGCAATTCATACAGACGCAAGAGAAGTTGCAGAATGATCGCCATCAGGAGTGGTCCACATATTCCATTTGAATACTAAGTATAAGAAGGGCAATACCAATAATGTTGCAGACTGTCTCAACCGACGATCGATCATGGCGTTAACCACTGTGCTCAACTCTTGTGGGCACGAGACTTCTGATTGGTCACCTCTCTACAAGAGTGACCCAGAATTTGGCCACACATACCAGACACTCTTGAAGGGTTAACAAGTTCCAGATTTTCACCTCCAGGATGCCTTGTTATGCCACTTGGGACACCTTTGTGTTCCTTCAAGCGAGCGCGCCAAGATGATTCGGGAAGCGCATTACAGTCGGGCCGCTAGGCATTTCGGGGTCGAGAAAACGGTGGTAGTACTGCAAAAGTATTTCTATTGGCCGAATCTTGACAAGATGTCGGAAGTACATTAGATCCTACACTACCTGTGCCATTGCCAAACCAACCATCAAAAAGCAAGGCCTCTATATTCCGTTGCCTACCCCTAGTCGACCTTGGGAATCCATCTCCATGGATTACATGTCGGGCCTTCCTTCTACTAAGCAGGGCAACGACTGTGTTTTTGTGCTCGTCGACAGATTCTCAAAGATGGCCATTATGGTGGCTTGCAAGAAGAATATCACAACAGAAGCCACTGCTAAACTCTTCTTTGAATGAGTGTGGGTACACTTTTGGATCCCATAGTCTATCATCTTAGATCGGGACAACAGGTTCCTCATTACATTTTGGTCCAATCTTTGGTCGATGCTGGGCACCAAGCTCACTAAGTCCACAACTTTCCATCCCCAAACTGATGGCTAGATAGAGGTTGTCAACAGGATGATCGTACACATTTTGTGCATGTACAACTCAAAGCATCCACGCACATGGGATGAGAGCCTCCCCTATGTCCAACACAACTATAACCGGGCTCTTCACAACTCGATTGGCCACAACCCTTTTTAGGTGGGCTTGGGACTTTGGCCACTATGTCCCATTGATGTGGCCATACCATTTGCAGCTACTGAGGTAGATTCGGCTCATGTCTAGTCCGAAGCTGAGAAGGCAAACAACTTCATTGAGCACATCCAACATATCCGCCATCCGGGCCATGACATTCTGGAGAAATCAAATGCTAAGTACAAGCAACGACATGATCAACATCGGGTGCCGTATAAGTTTCAGGTGGGCGACAAAATTTGGTTGCATTTGCAAAAGGAACGCCTTACTGGAGCCTATCGAAAACTCAGACCACTCCGATATGGTCCTTACAACATTACCAATGTTGTGGGAGACAATGCATTTGAGCTCAACATTCCCCCATTCCTTGGCCTACACCCAGTGTTCAATGTGGACCGCCTTCGACCATACTTCCCACGTTTGCTAGACACATCAGACATTGCAGAACAACTCACACCAACAGAGTTAAATCCAGATTGCATGGAACAAGCCACAACTAATCGGATCATGGACACGTAGATCGAGAACACCTGACAACAAAGGATCCAACTATATCGAGTTGTCAAAGCAGGGCAACTCCTTCACTAGGGCAAGTGGCTCACCAGGGACCAAGTTCAGCAGAAGTTTCCTCATGTCATGGAGGAACTCAACGAAATGAGGACCATTGCTTACTAAGGGGGGAGGAATGATCCAGGTGGATATTGGTGGCCACCTGCCTATTCCACTTGGACCCCCACCATTGTTTCTTTCAGTTTTTCAGTTTCCCTATTTGTAGCACAATTTACTGTTTTTGGTATTTTTTTGAGTCCTGAACTTCAGGAGCCGTTTTGAGGCCCTAAACAAAGTTTTTTGGGAAATCCGGGACCAACATGACCGATGTTGGTCTTTCGAGAGTTGTAGTCCTCGGATAGATCTTTCTAAAGAGGTATTGTGTGCGTCAAACGAAGATCATATGCCAAAGTTACGACCTTGGGAAGTTGATGTACCAGTTTACCGAAACGGGCCCCATAGTTGGCGCTTCATCTCCCAAGGTTAGGTTTTTGGATGTTTAGGGTTTTCCATTGTTTTTCAATAATAAATAGGCCTTTGAGCCTCATTGTAACACAGTTCAGAGGCATGTAGTTACCACATCTCTTCTCAGAGATAAGTTACCATCGCCTGAGCTAGTCTTATTTCCATTCTGTTTGTAAGCATATTTCAGTATTTGATATTAATGAAATGAAGTGTTATTTCTACTACATCTTTGTATTTATGGTTATATTTGTAATTTGTTGCGTTCTTGTTTAAATCCGGATCATATCAAGTACCAATTTATCAGGGATATGGTACAACGGGGAGGAATAAGGCTCCATCACATTGGGACTGATGAACAGGTCGCAAATATTTTTACAAAGCCTTTGGGGGTGAGAGACTTAGAGTCGTGGAAAGACCTTGTTATGAGGGTCTCGTTTGAGTTTGATATTGAGCTCTGGGAGCTCCGGGGGGCTTTGGGGTGCTTCTTGGAGCGATGAGCGACCATAGGGTGAGTGGTTCACCTTCCCTTGTGATACCCCATGACAGTTGATATATGCATAGGATGAGTGGTTCACCTTCTCCTATGGCATATTAGCAAGATAAGTGGTTCACCTTCTCTTGTCGATACATCCTACCCATGTAGTTTGGGACTCATGGGAAGTACCTCTCATCTGGCCCATGAGTTGGGAAATGAGGATATGGACCATAGCACTATCGATGGATGCATCGTGTACTGCCATACTCCCTATGCTAGGATGTTTGATATTGATGCATGATCAATTGAGACTGACTTTGGGTCAGTGGAGAGTGGCAAGGTCTTGTGACTCACTCTTGATCAGTTCTTCATTATTTCTTCAGGGTTCAACAGAGCATGGATGACAGAGATGGTACAGATTGATAGGTGATTTGGCAAGTGGATTTCTCCCTAGTTGAGAGGGAGTGTTAAAATTGTCTACTAGGGCCAAACTCCACCCCGGACAACTCATATGATGGAGATGGTATTTTTATTGGATTCCTCTTTCCGAGAGGTGCAAGATTGATCAAAAGATCATCTTGTTTGGATGAGCAGAAGTGAGATTTTGAATTTAATTCACACGTGTAAATTGTCAAGGTCGGCCAAAAGTCTAGTGTAGGCTCATGATGCCCCAATAGATGTGTCTCCACCCTGCATCGAATTGTATAAATAAGAGACATTCTCCTCATTTGGATCATCACTCAACACAACTTTCTCTCTCCTCTCTTCATTGGTTCGTACAACAAAGAAGCAATTCTTCTCTCTTCTCACGTTGACCGATAATTTCAATTAGAAATTGCATGACTGTTTTTGGGCTATTTGTAGGGGCGTTGACCAACATTGATCGAGGGTCAACTCATCTACTTTGACTGCGGTTTTCAGGCAGTTATTCCGATCTTTTGAGGCTGCATTTCTTGGTACAAAACCCGAGGCAATTGGAGCAGGTTGACTTGCATTGACCGCAACGTTGACTTTTGGTTGATTGAGTTTGACCGAGATTTTCAGCATTGTTTTGGGTTGATTTTGATTGACTTGGAGGTCGAGTTGACTGGGTTTGACTGGGCTCATTTGGAGGAGATTTTCTGCTGGTTTGACCAGCGTTGACTTTCTGGTTAGGGCATCTTGTTGACCACTGTTTGGTTGGACCGCTCGTTGTTTATGTTCTATCTGCATTTACTATCAATATTAATGTGATTGCTAATCTGGAAATTGATATTGGGCTAATAAGAAAAATTGAAGTAAATTGCTCTAAAGCATAGAACATACCATTGCTATGTAAAATTAACAGAAATAGACATCAAAACTACAACATTGATCAACATGATCACTCATGAAACTCATCATTGATTCAACGCTACTAAAAATGGGATCATCAACAAGAGATATATAAACATCATCTCAGTCAAAGTCTTCAGACTTGGATTGCTCAACCTTATAGTATGATAGAGATTGAAAAAGTTTAGCAATCCTAACCAGTGATTTTGGTTTGAGTGAAGGGGTTCATCTCCTCAACCTTATAATGTGGTAGAAAAAGATTAGCATGCCTAACCAATTATTTT
Source organism: Pinus taeda (assembly GCA_000404065.3). NCBI lineage: Eukaryota > Viridiplantae > Streptophyta > Pinopsida > Pinales > Pinaceae > Pinus > Pinus taeda. The sequence goes on from APFE030624183.1 coordinate 141,921, forward strand.
CCTTTGAGTGAAGGTTACATTCTTGTTAAGACCATGGCAAAAGAGTTCAACAATCAATACCACCAACATTAACAAAGTTAAAAAAATTAATGCCACCAACATCAAGGTTCTTAAAGGGCTTCATGCTCTTGATCAAACACCAATCTCGTACCCTCATGCATGATAGAATCAAATGGAAACATTGCAAACCCCCAAACCACGAAATCCTGAAAACCATTAAGTCTGTTGAATTTTGAGTGAACTCTAAAATTTTAGTTTCTCCATATGAAATCCAATGAGGTTGAGACTCGAAACCACTCTCAAACATCCCGAGTCATTTCATGGTAATGTTAAAAGTTTAAGTAAAATGATGAAAATGAAAAATAAAAGAAATGTCACGTTTACTTTAAGAATTTAACATTACCATTGATTTCTAGTGTTGCTAGGCTTGATACATGTGAGGCAATCGATAGGGGAGGTATGCTTTTCTCAGAGGGGTTGTTTTTGGAGGGAAACAACACCAAATTTCCCTCAAAATGACATCAAAACTAACAAAATTGCATTCTTTGGGGTTTGTAGCTGGCCTGGCAATAAACCAACCGGTTTATGAAGGAACCAACCGATTTATGGGAAAACTACCTGGTTCCTTCATAAACCTGTTTGTTTATAGCTAGTCAGACCAAAAAAGCTATGTGCTGCTTAGAAAATCAGGGTTTTCAACTGGTTTGATGGCGAGGGCTAATGAACCGACCGGTTTGATCAGTTTCCAGTTCAGATTGATCAGTTTTGAAAAATATGGTAGGTAAAGGTAGCAAAGCTAAGGGAAAGAAGGGCCAAGGAAAGGTTGAGTCCAGTTAAAAGGGCAAGAAGAAGAAGAAGGATATAAGCAAAGATCAAATGCTTCCATTGCCACCATTTCGGGCACTATGCCACAAGTGTCCTAACCAGAAGAAAGGGTCCAACAAGGACCATCTGGCCGCATCGGCTAAGGTAGATGCATTTTCTTCTCAGTTCGAGAAAGACTTTTCATTGATAGCTTGCATGGAAAATTTAGTAGGCCACAATGTATGATGCATTGATTCTGGAGCATTCTTCCACTTCATCGGGAACAAGGAATATTTCAGCTAGCTGAAGGAGAAGGATATGCAGTTTCACATTGAGCTAGGAGATGATGGGAAGCGCTTGACTAGGGGAGTAGCTACTGTTAGTTTTGAGAGGGAGTTTGGTAGCTCTCTCCATCTTAGGGATTCCCTCTATGTTCTAGGCCTTAAGAAGAACCTTGTTTATGTTGCTACCCTAGAGGGCAAGGATTAGGATGTAATTTTTAGCAGAGGTAAGGCTTACCCAAGCACTTGGCTTGAGACATGTGCAACATTCAGCAACAAGGCAGGAAGTAGCTTTGGCATAGACACATGGGGCATTTGCATCATGGGGTGCTGAAGATCCTCTAGCAGATAACCACAAGACTACCACAATGTGCATTTGACCAACATGATGTGTGCAAGGGGTGCACACTTGGAAAATATGCCAAGTCATCTTTTCAGGGCCAAGACAATAGAGCAAGAGGGATTTCAGAGCTAGTACATTTAGACGTATGTGGGCCCTTCTCTTCTCCACCCCTCATGAGACACAGGTACCATGTCACTTTCATAAATGACTGTTCTCGGAAAACATGGTCTTCTTTATGAAGAAGAAGGAGGAGGTCTTCATAAGTTCATGGAGTTTAGTGCCTTGGTAGAAAACCAATTTGGGAAGAAGATCAAAGCATTGAGGAGTGACAATGGCAAGGAATATGTCTCTAATGCCTTGACAGACCTCTGTGCCAAGGAGGGCATTAGGAGAGAGCTTACAACACCCCATAACCCTTAGTAGAATGGGGTGGCTGAGTGAAAGAACCACGACCTAGTTGGAGTGGCGATGCTGCCCATGTTTTTGTGGGCAGAGGTGTACAACGTTGTAGTGTTTTTGTAGAACAGGAGTCGAGAGAGTGCTTGGACGAGTTACACCAGAGGAGGATTCCACAGATAAGAAGCCTAATGTTTCTCACTTTCACATCTTTTGCATCAAAGTTTATTGCCATGTGTCCAAATAGAGCAGGAAGAAGCTGGAGCCCACAATTGGAAAGGGAATTTACTTGGGCTATAGTGAGACATCTCAGGTGTAGGACAATTATTATGTAGGACGTGAGGTTTGAGGACATAGCTTTGGGGGAACCCTTTGAGCTAGAGCAGGTTGGAGTACCTGAGGAGCTACTCACTCATAAGCAGGAGCCTCAACTAGTATCATAAATTGAGTCTCAGCTAGGTGGCAAGCAGGCTATACACGGGATTATAAGGAGTCATTGCAGGATGAGGAGGAGAGACCAGGGCGAGTGGAGGCAACCACTCAGTTTGTGACTCCCAACACAGGGAGGATGAGAGCCAAGTGGGTCGAGAGGTTGATTTAGGAGTCCTAGGAGCGAGTTGAGACTCCTAGATCTATATTTAGGCAGAGCAAGCAACCACAAAGTTACAATGGATATATGGCATTGATGACTGAGTTATTGGACACAGGGGCTTCTTGTTATGTGGAGGCATCCTCTCAGCATGTTTGGCGGGATGCCATGGTGGAGGGATATTCCTCCATCATGAAGAACGATGTTTGGGAGATTGTGCCATGACTTGAAGGCAAATCAGTAGTAGGCTCATGCTGGGTGTACAAGGTGAAGCATGGATTAGATGAGAGCGTGGAGAAGTACAAGGCCATGTTTGTGGCCAAGGGCTTCTCGCAGATTGAGGGCATCGACTATGATGAGATGTTTGCCCCATTGGCTCGTTATTCATCCATTAGGACGATCTTGGCACTTGTAGCTTAGATGGAGTGGAAGATCCACCAGATGGATGTGAAGACAACATCCTCAACGGGGTGGTTGAGGAAGAGATTTATATAGAGTAGCTAGAGGGGTTTGAGACCTTCAACAGAGACACTCATATCTGTTTGTTGAAGAAAGCTCTTTATGGGCTCAAAGACACACTAAGAGCATGTTACACTTGCATTGATAACTACCTTCAGTGATTGGGCTTCACTAAGAGTGAGGTGGATGCCAACCTATACTACACAATTTTAGGGCTTTTGCTCATTCTAGTGCTCTATGTTGACGATCTTATCTTGATTGCAACAAATAGTTTGATCTAGGATTGCAAGGTAGATCTTGCAAGAGAGTTTGAGATGGACATAGGGCTTATGAACTATTCCCTTGGGCTAGAGGTATGGTAGCGTGATGGGGAAATCTTCTTGGGGCAAGGTAAATCCACTATTGAGATCCTCTGAGATGTTTCATATGCAGGATTGTAGGCCCATGACCTCGCCTCTAGTCACAAACTGGAGTAAGGTGGACATTAGCAGAGCAAAGCAAGTAGATGCTTACATTGTACAAACAACTCATCGGGTCGTTGATGTACTTGGTCAACACATGACCTGGCATATGTTTTGCAATGAACTAGTTCATGGTGGATCCTACCAAAGTTCACTGGGTCGCTGTGAAGCATTGTTGACCACATAGCAGTGCATCGATTTTTTGCAAAAGGGATATTGCCTGATCGATGTGTCAGTGTCGTCCAGTTATCATCATCAACCTGATCATCATGTTATAATGTAAACCCATTATGCATGTATAATGTAAATAATCTCAGCATAATTGTGTCATGTATGTAACGACCTCGGTAAACCTACCTTTCTAGTGACGATCTCCATTATAGGAGGTTTTTCGTCTCACTGATTCATTCTTGGATGGTCGACATAGTTTTTCCCTCCAGTCTTACCCCAACGCTAGAATGGATTTTGCCACTAGGATGGTAGGCGAGTCCCTAGTGTTCTAGATCGAGTCTATGTAAAAATAATTTGGAAATAGTCCTAACTATTTAGTTAGGTTATTTTATTACAATTTGCTTGGTCTGCTGGATTATATTTGTGTCGCAAAAATGTGTAGTCTTTGAGGGTCTATTACAAATGGGTTTTCCCCCTTACGATGTAAAAAATATGAAGATCATGATGTAAAGTGTCTTGAGGGTTGGATTTATCCCCTCATAGGTTAATTAATTAATTTTTTCTGGCCAAAAATGACTTAAAATCTTAAGCCAAAAATTTAATTAATTCTAGGTTCTAGGTAAATTTAAATTCTCCAAAGGTAGAATTTGTCAATCCTAAAATATTAAATTTTAAAAGGTCCCGAAACTAAGGTAAAGTAATTATTTTGCTAAATTTTAAAGCTTTGATCCTTAGGATTAAGTCAAAGTCAAATTTTGGGGAAATTAACTCAAAAATTCTATTTTTGAGTTAATTAAAATACATATAATAAAAAATTTCGATTTTCCCCAAATATTTAAATATTCAATGGATGAGATTAAAAGAAATTTTAATATCTATCAAGGGTCGAGATTGCTTTGAAGAGGATCACTTGGACTAGCCGTTGGAGGATTTATCTTTAAATAGGAAGTCATTTGTCAGTGGATTTATCCGATCTTTGAGTTGTGTGCTTAACAAGAGGCTCTGGTGTAGATTTTTTTTGGCTAATAAAGAAAGAGTTTGGGGTTAAATTTTGCTGGTGTTATTCTTCATGGGAATATTGTAAGATGTTTTATTTTCATGAATGATTTTTTCTAAAGCCATTGATGATAGCTTCTGAAGAGTGATTTGAGTATAGGTATTTTTCTCAATCGCTGGGGTTTGAATAATAATTTAAATTTTGAACGTAATAGCAGGTATCTCTATTTGTTTGAATTTTATTATTATTTTTTGGCTCAATTTTTTGATAGCTGGATTGAGTTTTGTTGGGAATCTTGATTTTAGATCATCGGATGTTAGGGGAAGTTTTCAGTTGGACTAGCTCTCGATCCGTGTTTCCTGAAGAGCCCAACTAAATTAGCTCTGAGTTTATCATAAGATTTTTGTTGGTGATGCACAAAGGGTTTCGAGTTAGCACCTCCTTTAAAATTTTTAATTTCTGTGTAGCATATTGATAGATCTGGTTACTTAGAGCCTTTAGCTTGTAATTATTATAATTTAACTGGGTTTTGGGTTTTTAATTTCATCATTGTATATATCGTTTATGGGTGTTTTCTTGTTGCCATGTACCTGCAGATCTGAAGGAGAAATTTTATTTGAAGCCAGATCTAGGCCACAGAGGGTATATATATAGATTTTTAATGTTTTTTGAATGTTTAAAGCATAATCGTTTTCGAAGTAAAAAAGGGAAATTGAAATGCGCATAAGTAAAAAAGGATGAACTAACTCTAAAACATAAAGTAAAAAAAGGAAATCGAAATGCTTTTTTAAAAGTGTCTGGTGACTTTAAAATTGCTAATGAAATAAATCAAAAGAAGAACTTAAGCTTTCACATTTAACAAAATTAATTTTTTATGTGGCATACGACCCATAAAAAATTTAAATTTAATAAAGTATTTTAGATTTTTAATTTTGGTCACATTAAAAAATTTAATTGCCACATTAAATTTGCTTCATAAGCTTGGCACATTAAAAATTTACCTAAGGGATAATTAAATTCTAATCTAAAGTTCGTTAGTGCCTTTTTGTGTTAAGTGTAAAATTTTAAAGGGAGAATTTTGTGGTATTGATTTCGCTATTGTCAAGCACGATTAATGTTTTAGAATCACATCTAAAGATTGACTATGAGAAAAAGATAAATTCTAGATCTGGGTTATTGAAGAGAATCATTTTAAATCTAAAATCATATATTGCTTAGCAATTACATTTCATGGCTCTTCATGGTATTTAATTGCTAGAACATCTTGCATGATAAAGTTTTGGGCATTTACATAAAGTAAAAAAGGGAAATCAAATTGCTTTTTTAAAAGGTTTTTTAAATTGTTTGGTGACTTTAGAATTGCTAATGAAATAAATCAAACGAAGAACTTAAGCTTTCACATTTAAAAAATTTAGTTTTTTATGTGGCCGACGACCCATAAAAAGTTTAAATTTAATCAAGTACGTTTGATTTTTATTTTTGGTCCCATTAAAAAATTTAATTGCCACATTAAATTTGCTTCATAAGCTTAGCACATTAAAAATTTACCTAAGGGATAATTAAATTCTAATCTAAAGTTCTTTAGTGACTTTTTGTGTTAAGTGTAAAATTTTAAAGGGAGAATTTTGTGTTATCGATTTCTCTATTGTCAAGCATGATTAATGTTTTAGAATCACTTCTAAAGATTGACTATGAGAAAAAGATAAATTCTAGATCTGGGTTATTGAAGAAAATCATTTTAAATCTAGAATCATATATTTCTTAGTAGTTAAATTTCATGGCTCTTCATGGTATTTAATTGCTAGAACATCTTGCCTGATAAAGTTTTGGGCATTTATATTTAATTGTTCATGATCGTCACTTTCATCACATTCATAAATTTCTCTGGATCACTTGTTTTCATTTAGTCTTATGGTTAATTGAATATAAAGGCACTGCTTTAGAATCATTTCTATCTTGTGGTTGTGTCTTATTCGTATTAATTGTTTGATCTATTCATCTGAGTTAACATGGACTTGTTTACATCCATCAAGTTGTTCATCCTTAAATCACCTAGAACCTGTGTTCCACAGACTACCCTCATTCATTCACCCCAGGGATTAGCCCCCTTGACTTGTCTAGGAGAGAGTCTAAACAAGGTGAGCAAGGATAAGAGTGACATCCCTTACTCTGAGCGTTATCCGGTGCCTAGACACTTTGTGCGACAACAAGCATGTTTTGAGATATTTTAGAGGCACAACAGATTATGGACTATGGTACAGACAGGTTGATGTGGTGATGCTTGAAGTGGGCTTCACAAATGCAGATTGGGCAGGGAGCTCCATAGATTGGAAGAGTACTTTATGTTGCATCTTCAACATTTGGTTAGCAATTGTTTCTTGGTTCAGTAGGAAGCAAGGATCAATTGCACTCAGTTCAACAAAGGCCAAATACATGGATGCCAACTTGGCAGCATTTGAAGCTATTTGGGTGAGGAAGTCGCTTGTAGGTCTCTTCAGGCAGGGGATGGGGCCCACTGTGATCCACTGTGACAATCAGAGTTGCATTAAGCTCTTTGAAAATCATATGTTACCTAATTGCTCCAAGCATATTGAGATCAAGTATCATCATCTTAGGGACTATGTGCAAAAAAGGATAGTGAAGCTACCATACATTCCAACAGATGAGCAGGTTGTGGATATCTTGATGAAGGCCTTAGTTAAAGGCAAGTTAGTGGTTTTCAGAGATAAGTTGGGAATTGTACAAAATCCCTTCCTTGCTAAGAGGGAGTGTTGAAAATGTAACTGTGGAAGGCCTTCTCGCTTGTGCCTTAGCCAGTGAAGGCCAGGAATTAGTCTCTCTCACATGAGTGCAAATTCATGAGATATACTTCAATTACGATGAGATTATTTCCATTTTATTGGAATGGTCATCAAGTTTGCATGCGTAGTGTTGGAGCTTGAGTGAGTTGGAGTCTTCTTTAGTTAGATTACAAGATGAAGTGGCAGTGACAAGTTTAGTTAGAACAAGTTAAGACTTCAGTTTTGATTGGAGAGAGAACGAGTTGAGTTCTCAGTTAATTCGAAATACAACTAGAAAAAAGCAAAGAGGAACTCGAGCTAGTCCAAGTGTAATTGAGACTAGCTCCAGTTAACTAGCAAAGGAAACTCGTGACACTAGTGTGAACTGGGGTTCAACTAGGCCTCCTTCCATGCATCGAATTCTATCTATAAAGAGAAGGATGAAGACACAAGATCATAGATCAATTCTTTATTGTGGAATGCACATAAGTTGAGAATCAATAGTGCGCATAGATTTAGAAGCCACAAGTGCACAAGGATTGTGGAGCAAGGGATCAAGATTCATAGAGCAGGTCGACAACATCTTCAACAGAGATCAATTCACTATCTTCAACAGAGATCACTTAGGTAGGCCAAGATCAATTGAAGAGCTGAGATTAGTGAGAAGCCTTGCGCTTTCTCAAAGACAGACTGCTGGCTGCAGTAGCAGTGTGAATTGTAATAGATCCATTTGCTCAAAGAACAACCAATAAAAGACCACAACAAAGAAAACAGGTTTTCCCTTTTGGGTTTCTGGGGTAAAACAAGCGTGTCAATTTTGTGTGCACGTGTTTTTATCTCGATTATTCCCATTGCATGTTGAAAGCTAAGAGACTCTGTATCTTGGTGAAAGTAAATTTTGTTTCAGTTTTCAGTGATTAATCTAAGTAGTGCACAGAGTTTCAAGAAATTTAACATAATCTTTCATATTACATAAAAATATTGTACAATAGTTGATTCACAATATAGTAGCATAGTCTGCAGCTAGTGTCACCACGTTCGGTGAATTTGAAGTTTAAAATTTGAAATATGTTGAATATTATGGTGAATCAAATTAATTTGACTCAGATTCGGAAAATTCCAAGCTGAATTGGTTTTCAAATTCAAGAGCAAACCTCAAGCAAATGAATTTGATTGAATTCTTTGCTCAAAATTCAATGGAAAATAAAAGGATTTAAAACCCTAGGCTCTTTTTGCATGGTTTTTGGTTTTTTCTTTGTAGTTTTGCCCACCTCCATAGTTTTCATCTTGCCAAGGTTGCACGACAGCTGTAATAGCAACTTTCTTGAGCTCTTCTGCAACAACAGACTACATTCTGTCCTCCTCTGCAAGTCTTGACTCTGCCTGATAGTCGAGTCACAAACAATGCTGTGTGCACCCAAGACCCTCCTCCTTAGGCCCTCAAAGCAGATGCAGTAGACATGGCCTCAACCACTCCAAACTTGTCCACTTTTTTGACAAAGTCATCCATCCGACAAGTTTTGACTTTCCTCCATGCAAGTTTTCATTTATGATATATATTTTTAAACTTTATAATATCTCGAATTTAATGCGGAATTTTATTAGGAAAATTTTCATTGATGGATTTTTGTTGAACTTCAAGGTTGTCGAACTCGAATTTGAAATTGAATCAGGGGACATAGTCTGCAGCATAGGAACATATTATTGATTACATCGTATAGTCCAGACAGTGACAAAACAATGATAACTATTGTCCTACAAATTTTAAAGTAGAACTCAAAATCCCCTTTTCTATTTCATAATGTAAAAATTTATCATTTCCCACCTCGGTTTTCAGTTTCACCTTATTTCTCCCATATAGTTAAATTCCCATTCCCATATCCATACATTCAACACTGGAAAAAAATAAATTTGGCTGAAAACACAAATTCTGGAAATTTTACAGAATGCTGGAAAATGCAGAAATAAAAATCAGCAGGTACAAACAACCATTTAACACATTTGAACACAGTGATTTTTGGTCAATGTGACCCTGGAAAAACCCCCTACAACTCTTGGGGAAAACCAGTTCGAGAGCTCTTCTTTATTTCTGGAAAATGCTTTTACAGTATGATAAATATTTCAGCAAAAATCAGCAAGCAAATTTTACAACTTATCTCGTTATTCATGCCTCACAGCCAGCTGAAAAACTTGCTACAGCAAAACAAAAAAACAATAAATGTTGTACGACCTCCTAGAAAAGTGTGCCAAATTTCAGTGAGAAATTCTGTTGTGCGACCTGCCTAGAAATCGCTGTACGGACTGCTGAAAATTGCTGTATGGCCTGCTAAAACGCTGAACGACCTGCTCCAAAAACGCTGTACGACCTTTCTAGATTTGCGTGCCCAATATCTGCCCTTGCTGTGCTCTAACTCAGCTGTACGAATTTGCTCCAATGTTGCCTTGGAATGTGTGCCAAGCTGCTGCCTCCTTCTCCTCCCTGTCCAGAAATCTCCCTTGCTCTCTTGCTCTCTCTCTCTCAATCTGCTCATGAAAGAATGAATGACCTTTTCTTCCTTTTCCTCCTTTAATCTAACCCTAAGTGACTTTTGGGTGATCCCTAAATCTAATGGCTGAAATAGATTGAGATCAAAGGCTGAGATTAAATGCTCATTTAAATCTCACTTTCTATTTTTTAATTCACCCCACTTTAATAAAGACCCACTTAGTCATTTATTTCCAAAGTCATTTTTCCTTTCTAATTTTACATTGACTTTATTAAAGTTACTTTAAAATTAGACTTTAGTAACTTTATCACTTAAAGTCACTTTTAAATTAGATTCAACTTTATAAAAATTATAAAGTCACTTTAGGAGAAAAATTAAATTCTTTTGGACACTTTTCCCTAGGCCAAAGATCAA
>APFE030624183.1:152496-197435 GCA_000404065.3 Pinus taeda
CTGTGAGTTTAATGCAACTCTGATTATCACAGTAAATCACTGAAGGTCTCAACGACTGACCAAATAAGCCAAACAACATCTTGCGAAGCCAGATGGCCTCACAACTAGCTAGACTGGCTGCCATATAGTCTGCTTCCGCTGAACTCAATGATACTGACTGCTGCTTCCCGCTGAACCATAACACTGCTGCCGAACCCAACCCAAAATAGCACCCTGAATTGCTCTTCCTATCAGAAGCACAACCTGCCCAATCAGAATCAGTATAACCTGCCAATCTCAGTCCATCCCCCTGCCTGTAGTCTAGACCATAATCCACTGTCCCCTGCAAGTACCGCAAAATGTGTTTTGCAGCCACGCCAGTGAACCTTCCTAGCTCACACATAAACTTCATCGTGTTGACTGCAAAACAAATATCTGGTCTAGTGTTGAACCAAATCATCAAGGAACCCATCAGCTGCCTGTTACAATGTGGGATCCACCACTCGGAATCCGAAGCTGAAGCTTCTTCCAGTTCGGTGATTATCGGTGTTCCGACATTGGGTTTATTAATTCCTCCATGTGGAATCTGCCAAGGATGTCCACAAATACTTCCCCTGGCCCCAAGCAGAAATCCCCTCCTCCTTGCCACACCTCCAAAACCCAAAAGTAATGCATCAAGCCGATGTCCTTCATCTCAAACTCCGCCGCAAGATCTCTCTTGTAGTGCTCTATGAGTCTCTCTGCACCTGTAATGATCAAGTCATTCACATACAGCACCAGAATGAGAGGCTCCTCACCTATCACAATATAGTAAAGGTTTGGATCTGCCTCACTCTTTGTGAAACCCATCCCCTGCAAGTATGTATCTATCCAGGAGTACCAAGCTCTGGGAGCTTGCTTCAGGCCATAAAGAGCCTTTTCCAGTCTGCACACATGGGACTCCTTTCCATGCACCTCAAAGCCCCGTGGTTGCTCAATGTACACCTCCTCTTGTATGAAGCCATTGAGAAATGCAGTCTTCACATCCATCTGGTGGATCTTCCAACCCATCTCTGCTGTTATCGATATAATGGAGCGGATCGAAGTATATCGAGCCACGGGAGCGAAGGTCTCCTCATAATCAACTCTCTCTACCTGGGAGAACCCTCTAGCCACAAACCTCGCTTCGAATTTCTCAATGCTGCCATTTGCAGCATGCTTTACCTTGTAAAGCCATTTGGAAGTAACCACGGATTTGCCCTCAGGCCTCGACACCACCTCCCAAACATCATTCTTCATGATAGAAGAATACTCCCTTCTGCATGGCCTCTCTCCAGACCTGCTGGCTAGCTGCCTCCTCATAGCTAGAAGGCTCAAAGTCAAGGATGCTGGTAGCCATCGCCATATAGCTACAAAACCTCTTAGGTGGTCTACTCTCTCTGATCGGCCTCTTAGGCTCAACAACAGATGTGGCATCTCTCAAGGTGTCCTGAAGCCACTTGGGCTTCCTCTTCCCTGAGCTTGCTTCTCCCATAGGAGAATGAAACTTCTCCTCCTCATCACCATCAGTAGCCTGAACTCCTGTCTGCTGTCCTCTTGCCTGCACCTGAACCTATAGAAGCTGATGTACCGTGTGAACTGTCCATCAGTGGACTCCCTAGTGAACTGCTCTGTGGTCTGCTCTGCATGTTGCCCGAAGCACCACCCCTCTGGCTCGTCGAGCCACTGCTCACTGACGGACCTGGCATTGTCATAGATGTACCTCCGGATCCTCTTGATTCCTGCCCACTGGATCCTTGCGACTGACTCAACTGCTGCTGAGGGTCTGGCTGATCCAGATACTCTAACTCCCGCGACCTCCTAAAGGCTTTGTCCTCCTCGAACTTCACATCCCGCCTGACAACAACTTTCTTCTGTGCAGGAATGTAAATTGGAAAGGCCTTTGAGGTCTCACTGTAGCCCACAAAGATATCCTTCTCTGCGGTGGGCTCTAGTTTGGTTCTCTTCTCCTTGGGTATGTAGGAGTATGTAATGCACCCAAAGATACGAAGATGACCAATATCAGGCTTCTTCCCAGAAAAAGCCTCCTCCGGAGTCATGTGCCCCAAGGCACGATGCAGACTCCTGTTCTGCAAGTAAACAACTGTGTTGCAGGCCTTTGCCCACAAGAACAATGGCAACCCCTGATCATGTAACATGGCTTTGGCAGCCCCTACGATGGATCTGTTCTTCCTCTCCGCAACCCCGTTCTGCTGGGGGTTGTAAGGAACAGTGAACTCCCTCCTAATGCCTACCTCCGCACAATAATCAACAAACTCTCCAAAGGTGTACTCTCCCCCATTGTCCGACCTCAGGGACTTGATCTTCCGACCTGTCTGTGTCCCCACAAGAGCTCTAAACCCCTGAAACCGCTTGAAGACCTCACTCTTGGTCTTCAAGAAATAAATCCAGGTCCTCCTGGAGGGATCATCAATGAATAAAACATAGTACTCATATCCACTCAAGGAAACATGAGACATCCGACCGCTCACATCAGAATGAATCAAATCAAGTATCCCTGTCGCTCTGCTGTCACTGCGAGGAAAAGGGGATTTTGCAAACTTGCCCATCGCACATCCTCTGCAAGTATCAAAGTGATCAGTACTGAAATCTGGCACACCTGTAGTGATCTCCCGCAACGTCCTCAAGGCTCCATGATACATATGTCCCATCTTGCGGTGCCAAATCTCACACAGCTCAGAACTGCTAGCTTTGTTGTCGGTACTACTGCTCAATGCCAAAAGGGACTGGAATGCAAACTTGTACACCTTTGCATGGCGTACACCTATCACTCTAGCTGAATCAGCTGGAGTGCCCCTAGGATACATCAACACCTGTTCTCCCCTGAACAGTACCTCATATCCTCTGTTCTCCAAAGCTGAGACGAATATGAGTTTCTTCCTCATCCCTAGCATATAAAGAACATCCGACACCTTCAAAGGGGGTTTGGACTCCCTCTGAAATGTCAGTGTCCCCACACCGACTACTCTAACAACTCTGTCATCACCGAGTACTACCTCCATATCAGTGCCACTCTCTGAAAGCTCTGAGAAGTACTCTCAGACTCCTGTCATGTGATGTGAAGCCCCACTGTCCACATACCAGATACCTGAAGATGCTCCGCTAATCGAGGGAAAAGCATGCTCCCTCTGAACCTGTGTGGCAAGTGATCCTGCACTAGAGGACTCACACGCAGTGAACCCAAACTCCCGGTCAAAACGATCTGCAAAGTCTTCAACCTCTGCTAAAGCTGGCACGCTCTATTTCTTTCCCTTCTTCTTCTTTTTCTCCGGACACACAACTGCATAGTGTCCCATCTTTTGACAATTCGAACACTTCACCTTGGAATAGTCCTTCTGTGTGTTATCCTGTTTACCTTTACCTTTGCCTTTGCCCCCACCATTGCTTGTGGAAGCCTGCTTCTTCTCTTTGCCTTTCTTGCCTCTTGCCGACAGTGCTACATCCTCATCTTGCTCCACTGGTTTGGCTGCTCCAAGCTGACCTTTCCTGATTTCTGTCTGAATGCAATCATCCCAAAACCTCTCCCAAGTGGGAAGGGTCTCACGTGCACAAACCCCATCAACAAAGTTCATCCATGAACGGGGGAGGCTATTCAATGCAATCCGCACCAACTCAGTGGGTGGAATGACCTCTCTAATCGCTGCCAACTCATATTTCACATTAGTAATCTTTGTGAGATATCCAGCTGCACTATCATTACCCATCTTAATAGTCTTCAGCTTCTCTTTCAGGACCATTTTCCGGTTTTCATTGGTACTCTGGTAGAGATTGGACAATGCTGTTCACATCTCATGGGCATTTCTCTTTCCTCTCACACGAGGAATGCAATGGTCTTTGACTCCGTCTAGAATCAGTCTCTTACCCTTGTTGTTCTTTTTATTATACTTAGCCAATTGAGTAGCATCAGTAGGCACAACAACAGGGTTGTGTGTGGTATGCACCATGATGTCCTAGACTTCTACCTCCTCAAAGATACTCTGCATTCTCTCCTTCCAAACGCTGTAATTTGTATGCCCATCCAGCTTATCCTCCACCCTCAATCCCAATGACATCCTGTTGTCCTAAAACTGAAACATAGCACTGCTGTAGTAAAGATAAAACTGCTGTTTGTGAAAAATCAGCTTGCTGGAATTTTCTGAGTGAAAAATCAGCACTCAACCTCTGATACCATATAAAAATTTATTATTTCCCACCCCGGTTTTCAGTTTCACCTTATTTCTCCCATATAGTTAAATGCCCATTCCCATATCCATACATTCAACACTGAAAAAAAATAAATTTTGCTGAAAACACAAATTCTGGAAATTTTACAGAATGCTGGAAAATGTAGAAATAAAAATCAGCAGGTACAAACAGCCATTTAACACATTTGAACACAGTGATTTTTGGTCAATGTGACCCTGGAAAAACCCCCTACATCTCTTGGGGAAAACTAGTTCGAGAGCTCTTCTTTATTTCTGGAAAATGCTTTTACAGTATGAGAAATATTTCAGCAAAAATTAGCAAGCAAATTTTACAACTTATCTTGTTATTCGTGTCTCACAGCCAGCTGAAAAACTAGCTACAGAAAAAAAGAACAGCAATAAATGCTGTACGGCCTCCTAGAAAAGCGTGCCAAATTTCAGTGAGAAATTCTGCTGTACGGCCTGCCTGGAAACTGCTGTACGGACTGCTGAAAATTGTTGTACGACCTACTAAAACGGTGTACGGCCTGCTCCAAAAATGCTGTACAGCCTTTCTAGATTTGCATGCCCAATATCTGCCCTTGCTGTGCTCTAACTCAGTTGTACGGATTTGCTCAAATGCTGCCTTGGAATGTGTGCCAAGCTGCTGCATTCTTCTCCTCCCTGTCCAGAAATCTCCCTTGCTCTCTTGCTCTCTCTGTCTCAATCTGCTCATGAAAGAATGAATGACCTTTTCCTCCTTTAATCTAACCCTAAGTTACTTTTGGATGATCCCTAAATCCAATGGCTGAAATAGATTGAGATCAAGGGCTGAGATTAAATGCTCATTTAAATCTCACTTTCTATTTTTTAATTCACCCCACTTTAATAAATACCCACTTAGTCATTTATTTCCAAAGTCACTTTTCCTTTATAATTTTACATTGACTTTATTAAAGTCATTTTAAAATTAGACTTTAGTAACTTTATCACTTAAAGTCACTTTTAAATTAGATTTAACTTTATAAAAATTATAAAGTCACTTTCGGAGAAAAATTAAATTCTTTTGGACACTTTTCCCTAGGCCAAAGATCAAAGCCTTAGGGAACCACCTGTCCTCCGGTACCAAATTTCAACACATAATTGATATCTGAACATTATCTCAAGTTTGCAATCTACCTTTTCAGTCCCTACATTATTGAGCTCATTATATCAATCATGCCAAATGCTCTTGGGGGTAACATATGCATCAAACAACCTCTTACACTCTCTTTTTCTACTTTGTAATGGTTTCTGTTTTCTCCTACTGCCTACTTCTATTTTTCATTTGTAATTTTTCCAGATGTGTATTCAACTGTGTCATCCCAAAGCAATCTGAAAATTATTTTTTTCAATGATTTTCAATAAGACCCTTTCTGCCAATGCTTCTAATGGTGAACAAATGATGAGGTTTGGAGCAAATTTAAACCCTTGATGCTGACATACCTTAATTGTGAAGATTTAACTGCTGAACGACCTACTAATAGAACTGCTCTCTCTTCTGATCCTGTTCTTAATGTCTTAAGCCTTGGCTTGACTGTCAAACTGAATTCTTATTGCAAGTGGTAGGACAACGCAACAGTGGCTGCTATACTGAGCTGCTACTGAACACCTTGAGGCATACTACTGTAAAATGAAACTCGACACTGTACTCCTTACAAAACCTTAGCAGTAAAACCTTTATGGATGCTGCTATGGAGACCCTGTGAGACTTCTATTATTGCAAGATGATGAGACAACTGCAAAAATCCTTATCCAAAATGCTGCTTGGATACCTTCTATTTACTTTCAAGTGTTACAAGTAGAATATAATAGTGAAGAACCTGAATTGACGTAAATGTGTGTCTCTGTACCTTGCACTCAGAGCATAGTTTTGTGAACACCATGTGAACAACCATACTACTGTCAACTATCTCATAGGCTCCTCTCTGTCTTGCTGTGTTCATTTCCATAATTTTGAATTTGGAAGGCAGGAGTATAATAACTATAATGGCTGCAACTATAGGATTTAATGAATTCAAGTGTGCAACATACCTTCAATAGGATTGCATTGATTTGCTGATTTGGAATGACTTCACACTAGGTACTGAACACCTTGAGGCATACTACTGTAAAATGAAACTCAACACTGTACTCCTTACAAAACCTTAGCAGTGGAACCTTTATGCATGCTGCTATGGAGACCCTGTGAGACTTCTATTATTGCACGATGATGAGACAACTGCAAAAATCCTTATCCAAAATGCTGCTTGGATACCTTCTATTTACTTTCAAGTGTTACAAGTAGAATATAATAGTGAAGAAACTGAACTGAAGTAAATGTGTGTCTCTGTACGTTGCACTCAGAGCATAGTTTTGTGAACACCATGTGAACAATCATACTACTGTCAACTATCTCATAGACTCCTCTCTGTCATGCTGTATGCATTTCCATAATTTTGAATTTGGCAGGCAGGAGTATAATAACTATAATGGCTGCAACTATAGGATTTAGTGAATTCAAGTATGCAACATACCTTCGATAGGATTGCATTGATTTGCTGATTTGGAATGACTTCACACTAGGTATTGAGGATCAAAACTCAAGAAGTCAGCTGCTACAGGTCGGCTTGATTTCTTCAATGGAGTAGTAGGTTCAGATATATATAGCTAAGCTACTTCTGTGTGTAGCACTACTTCAAGAGATGCACAAATGACAAGCCTTCAAAACAACAGCACTGTGCCACCTTTCAAATACAAGATTCGGACAACAAGGCCACAAGGAGATATTACTCAAGTCTTTGAAAACAAGTCCACAGACCCTTACTTCAAACCAATTTTTTTATGAGACAAGTCTTAATTTCTTCTGTTCTGTTCCTTCAAATGGACTGTAACCAAACCACATGTATAATCCTCACAAGAGACATCTTTGAGGCTTCGGCGAAAGCATCAGAGTCAATGACCCGCAAAGATGTAGTTTCTTTCACAGGATTATATGCCCTAAAACCCTTGGCTGGTTCCTACTTCAGAAATTAATTATTCTGAGATTTTTCCTCACTCATGTGAGCTAAAATTCGGAGATTAACCTTTATCAAACAAAACCTAAATCCACAGAGCTGAAAACCTCTAACCCTATCGTCTGATTTGTTCAATTCTCCACAAGGGCCAAGACTAATTCAAAGCAATATAGATTCAAAAGATATCCATTTGATGCATACTTTGGATGATAAAGCAAGTGCCTTTTTATAGACATGGGAGGGGCTTCAAGAGATGAAACGATTCGAAATTAGGAGGGAGACATTAAATTTGAAATTCAACGCCTTGGGGCTCAAGGATTGTGTCATGCCCCCATTTTTATTCTTCTTCATAGTACAACCACGATGGATTTCTAGGGTAGGGGATGGCTAGGTCAATGGAGCAATTTATGTCATTAGGGGTCTCGATGGAGTTTTGAGGAGTTTCTATGACGTCTGATGACATTCGCTTGGTATATTCCATCATCCACACAATTTCCTTTCGTTCCGGCGCATTCTAACAACTTTTAGAAAACTGAGTTATTAGTGGGCTTGACTTAATTGATTACGCTTAAGGTGGCATTCCAGGAGGAATACGTGGCAGAACACCTCAGTGTAATAGCTCGTTGGAACCGAAACGAGAAGATCTACAGGATGGGGTGGTTAGATATGATTTCCAGTGACCTGAGGAGACGTGGTGGCCAATTTACCATTTTCCCTCATTAAAAAGAATATTTTAATTGAAATAAAGGAGGGAAAAGTGCTCCATGACTAAAACAATAATAAAATAGAAGGTTCTAAAGTTGTCCATCAAGTCTATAAAAGAGGAGGGGGAAACCATTGGGGGACATCTTGGTTTTGACATTGTTTCTTGCATGTGAGGTTGAGAAACCAGTTTTCTACTCCAGCAGTAGCCATAAGATGAAAACCCTCGGGTGATTCAGCGAGAGTGGGCGAGCACCCATCTCTTCCCTTGGTGAATCCATTCAGGGTTCACAGGTTGCAATGTATTGTTTTTCAGTTGTCTGGAGGCCGATTTGTGGCATTGTTGTAGATCTGTTTGAGGCCAGATTATCTTAGTTGTATGGGTTGTATGTGCATGTAAAACCCTGGTTTTTCTAATATAGTAAAGCTGATTATTTTTCTGTTCATGGTGTTATGGATTGCAGTGCTCTATTGTCTTTAATTTTACATGGCAATCTTCCGTTAAATGCATGATTAGTTTTATGTGAAGTGCCTTTTCTAAATTTATAGACATTACAGTGGTATCAAAGCATCGAACTTGGCTCAGCTTGCGGGTTCGGGTTTTCAGTTTCAATTTTAAGTATTGGAGGATTATTGTTCGAGGGCTCGACAAATTTTCCAATTAAGCCTCTTAAAAATTTTCTTCCAAATTGTCTTTGGCTGAATAATGATATGGCAAATCGATGAAGGAATTAAAAGGGGAAGGAATTACATTTATATCCATATGTTTGTGAAGGCCGTAAGTCAAAGACCAAAAAAAATTAATCATACTATTTTTGTGGGGCCGAATTATACATGACCAGTGCGTGTGTGGGGCAAATATTACGGCAAAAAAATATTGAAAGGTGCCATGGAAGAGCGGTGAATATTTTTTCTCAAGTCGAAGGTGCCAAATTAATTTATTAAACTGCCCGAATTCTTTGGCTAATTTCTCATGAAATTCGCATAAGCCAAGTCGTGGGTGTGAATCAACCAGGGTTCGTTTTGGCTGAAATTTCAGTGAGAAATCAAATCAATTTGCATTTTGTAAAGGGGCCGATTATTCATTTTCAGGAGCGGTCAAGCCAAAACAGGAGTTGGATTTGATTCTTAGCGCAGAGGCTGACTTTGTCAAATTACTGGGTATTAGAAAAACGCCTCTGCTTCTGCCATTGTCAAACTTCAGAAACCTATACAGAGCTGTGACTTGCCTTTCTCTTACTGGATGGAGCTCTACAGATCGGTGGCAGTAAATAAAAAGTGTCGTCAAAATTATTTCCTTAAAGATCCAAGAACCATTGAACCGAAGGACCGAGTTCCTCATCCAGCGGATCGAGTTCAGTTAATTCAAGAGGCGAAGTTCTGTATCGTTGGAGGTCCGCATTCTTCCTATAACCAATCAACATGAAGAGTCAAGGGAACATTGCAAATCACGATAGCACCTGTATTCGTTATTCTGTAGTGCTGGACCGATCTGGGGTGCACGGTGTGCGTATGAGGTCAAGCTGGCGTGACAAATGTACATGGATAGCGTCAAGTGCCAGTATAGAGTGATTTTATCCGGTATGGGTACCAACGTAAATAAATTTTCATAGATCAAGTTTACCTTTGAATCATGACATACAGTTCCTATCTGGTGCGATGGGTTAAGTTGAACAGGGACCAAGTTTTCTCTCTCTGAAACTGAATTTCTTATTCTACTTAGAGGCCGTATACACCAGGTTTATCAAAGGCATTTTTTTGAGTCGAGAACGAGCTGTGGGAGAAAAAGGGAGGAGATGGCATAGTGTTGATTTATATGTATGGTGACCTGTAACGTTGAGTAAGCTTGATCAGTCGTTGGTGTATTGCTGTTGGAAGAGGCTGAGAGCATCATTCCAGGTGTGCGCACTAATTATTTGTTCTGCAGGGTGTGCGTAATTTCTAGAGCAGCATGGAGATTAAAAGGGTGGTTTTCTGCTGCTATAGAAGACAGAACGTTAAACCTTAATCACTAGAAAGAACTTAGTGGTTTGAACTTGTTCAGGGAACTGTCCAGTCCTTCCATTCATTCCAGATTACACTTATTCTCTAAAATCTGACTTGCTGAAGCAATTACCAACACCGTGGAAGAGTCCTAGAACTCTGTGGGTCTAATTAGCGCAAGAGCCAGAGCGTCGGGAACATCTACCTGAAAATTTGCACTGTTGAAATCACATTGGAAGCTGGACGATATACTGTAGGTTGCCTTGCTGATTTGTATATCAGTGGTATTAGAAGAATCGAATTGGCAGCTTTCGTGAGCTAAGACTCTTCCAATAGTAAAATTGTTAATGAAGGCAAGTTCCAGGTCCCATTACTGCTTAGTATTTTTTTTTAATTTCAGATTCTGTTTGCAAAGATCCATCTGTATGCTAGGCTTGTATGCTGGGTTATGGTATGAATGTCTGGTTTAGCTAAATATAAAGAGAGCTAGAACAGTGAGCCGCCTTGTACTGTTGTTGTTCATCTGTCAGATTAAGTCAGAGTATTGTCATAGTCTCAAGGAGCGAGGCAGCGTTGTATAACATCACTAAGTGTTGAATTTTGTTAAAAAGTCCATCAGTCAAAGCCATTTTGATGAGGAAAGAGGGTTGAATAATTGCTGTTGAGAGTATTGTTGCTAGTATTGAGTGTGTCTTGTCACAAAGGGGCTGAACGCTTGATTGTTGAGTGTTATGCCATGTCTGCTACTAGTCAAATGCGAGAGTCTATGTATTAGGACATCTATTGAGTCAAGTATTATTGTATTATTGATGTACTGAAACATGGATTAAACTTCCATAAATGCCCTCAATAAACTAGCAACAGAAACTAGCAGATCTCTTTTCAAGAGAATACATACTATGTTACAACAGAAGCAGCCACAAAAAGAACATGAGTTGGGGCACAAAATATTTGCACTTGGGACAAATTTGAAGCACATGAGGGTCACATGGAAAATTCTTTTCAAACTTGATGAACTAGATGCACTCCTTTCCATAGTGAGCCAGTTAGAAGGAAATAAACTAATTTGGGCTCTAAAACCAACAATGCTTGCTCTCATACAACACGTTCTTGAAGGAACCTTGTGAAGGGGTCAAACTTCCAGTTTCATCTTGTCTTAGTAACATCATGAGACTAACTGCCCCTATGGCTCCCTACAATGATGATGTTATGAGGAAAATCTTCAAGCTGATGGCAAAAACCTTACATGACTTAGATAACTCCATGGGTCCTACATTTGGGAAGAAGCTTCAAGTTCTGAAAGTTATGGCCATGACTAGGACATATGAAATCATGTTAGATCTAGAGTGTGATGGTTTGATCCTGTAGATGTTCCAATGCTTCTTCAACATTAAGAAACATCATCTTGACACAATCATAACACACATGCAGTTCATCTTGTCACCATGTATGAGAGGCTGTGATGTCATTTGCTGGGAGTTGCAATCTCGATTGCTGTCCGTTTGGAGGAGAGAACAATTGGTCTCACTTGCTGCTTATGAACTAGCCGAGAGGTTGGCTGAGCAGAACATTGGGTTGTTTAGGAGACAGTTGACCTGGGAAGAGAAACGCAGGTTTGGGGGATCATGCAACAATAATGAGATGAAGAGGAAGGGACTTTTCTTTGTTTGCAAGGGACCTTGGGGACCTGACCACTTAATGTTTGGGTGACGTTGAGAAGGTGACAGAGGTAGAGCAGGAGGAGATTCCTTTTGACTTTAAGGGTGAGGATTCTTATTTGGACGAGTCCATAGGTTTATACGATGATACCTTTGAGGAGCATGAGCAGTCATGTGGAGTTGATGACAATAGCCTAGATGTGCATCCATGTGTGGTAGAGGAGTATGATGAGGAGATAGTGGGTCCTAGGAGAGACATTCAAGATGATGAGTCACCAGTGGTGATTCAACATGAGCAGTGTATGG
The DNA here is from genome assembly GCA_000404065.3 of Pinus taeda. Lineage (NCBI taxonomy): Eukaryota > Viridiplantae > Streptophyta > Pinopsida > Pinales > Pinaceae > Pinus > Pinus taeda. The sequence goes on from APFE030624183.1 coordinate 164,362, forward strand.
TGGATCATGAATCAACTGAGGATGATGATGTGCGCAGTATGCATGGTGAGCCTTTTAGGGAGGGCTAGTTGGAGGTTCATATTGAACCCGTGATGGTGGAGGATGAGCAACCACCCTTGGGGTCATCCATTGATGAGGAGCAGATAGATGTACAGACAGCTGGCAAGGGGACAATATTCACTGACACTTGTCCTCAGGAGATGTTGGAGTATGATAGGACAGTTTGGTGGGAGATTGGTGGATTGGAGGAGCGTGGAGTTTCCTACCAGGCGGGGGAGATGGCAGTGCATCCATCTTTGGGATTATCTATTGATGAGGTACAAACGAATGTAGTGGCAGCTAGACGAGCTGTAGCGTTTTCAGGCAACAACCCTCTCCAGGAGTACATAAATGGGGTTTGCCCACTTTTTCCCATTAGAGGGAGAGAGGCAGGATTTCTTGGAGATGTTTTGATTGACCAGGTAGAGCCTTAGGAGTTGAGTATGGACCAGTTTCAACATAGCAAACGTATCCCTTGCAACGATGTCCATACATTAGATTGGCAAGAGATCATGAGTTGGTATCCTTTTGATGGAGTATCAACCTTAGTTTGGGGCATAATACAACAGGGGCACTTAGACGAGGAGGTTACTATAGGTTTTAGTGAGCAGTGGGAGGATGTCCATAGCATTAGCCCTGCATCAGTAAAGTGGGGAGACCTTGGCCTATGCCCGAGGTTGGATTGGAGAGAGGTGATGAGCTGGTATGCAGCTGGTGGGACAACATTCACAGTCGGAGCTATCACATAGCTGGAGCCGTGGAGCATTGGTGCTCCTTCTTGGTGGCATTGGGATCCAAGTGGATCTACTAGTAGCAGGTTGAGTCAGAGATGGACATGGGATCCAGGGATTGGAGGATCCAATCGGGTTTCAATAGCTTGGAGAAGTGACATGGACCAGTGTTTTGTATGGGAGCTGGGCATTGGGTCTCAGTTGCTTTGGGCCACCAGATTGGTCCACAGATTTGGATTGCTTGAGGGCAAGCAATCTTGGGGCGGGAGGGCTGTCATGTCCCCATTTTTATTCTTCTTCATAGTACAACCAAGATGGATTTCCAGGGTAGGGGATGGCTAGGTCAGTGGAGTAGTTTATGTCATCAGGGGTCCCAATGGAGTTTTGAGGAGTTTCTATGAGGTCCGATGGCATTCGCTTGGTATATTCCATCATCTGCATAGTTTGCCTTTCGTTCCAACGCATTTCGACAACTTTTAGAAAACCGAGTTATTAGTGGGCTTGACTCAATTAATTACGCTTTAGGTGGCATTCCATAGGAATACGTGGCAGAACACCTTAGTGTAATAGCTTGTTGGAACCAGAACAAGAAGATTTGCCAGATAGGGTGGTTAGATATGATTTTTAGTGACCCAAGGAGATGTGGTGGCGAATTTACCATTTTCCCGCATTAACAAGAATATTTTAATTGAAATAAGAGGGAAAATGTAATGACCATCTTGAATTACAGATAAAACACGATTATTAGCATCCATACGAAGCATGCATATGATAGCTACATATGCACACATCGAATATACTGTGCTAGTATACATATTAATTTATTATGAAATTACCAAGTGAAAGATAACTGAATTAATTATGGTAAAAATTAAAATATATGTGAATACATAACTGACAAAATACTAAACATAATGAGTGAGGTACTTAATGTATATACCATCATCATACATATATAACTATACAAAATACATGTATTATATAAAAGGGAATATAATATATCTAATACAAAAATAAATTGAATAAATACAATTATATAAAATATACAAAGAAATTATAGAAAAATATTATTATAAAGTTAAAAAAAACAAAAAAAAGAGAAATTATAGTATACCAACTAAATTGACTAAAAAGAATCCATTATATATAATCATAATATAAATTGACATGGAGTTTTAAACATAAATTCAAATAAAGTAGATGTTTTATAAAGAAGGGATTGTTGCCAACCACTCATTCAAGTGACATATGCTGGCTAAATCTATAAATTTAAGCTTATCCCTTATCCCTCTCTAGAGGAACCTCAAACATGAGAAATCATTGCTTGGAGGCAAGGGGAAATTCTATTTAAGAAGGCAAAAGAGGAAGAATCAGGGAGGAGGAAGGAGAACATTTTTAACATAGAGGTACAAACAGGAAGGAGTCTTGATTGTACTGGAGTTTTTGGGCATGGGGATCAGATTGCATCGATTTGAAAGCATTTTGAGATTGAGTACCTAGGTTGTACCCAGTTTGGCAGGGAGGTTTTGGCTGTTTTGGTAACGTAACCGGAACAAGATTTGCAACAGAGAAGACAAGTTTGCAGCAGAGCAAATAGGTTGGTATTCTTTAGATAAATTGTTAAATTTTGTATTTAAATTACATATTCTGGTGTTTTATGAACAAATTATTGTGCAAACCCTCTTAAGTTTCGAATTTAGGGCTCTTACAGAAAAGTGCTCCATGATTAAAATAATAATAAAATAGAAGGTTCTAGAGGAGTCCATCAAATCTATAAAAGAGAAGGAGGAGACCATTGGAGGATATCTTGGTTTTGACATTGTTTCTTGTATGTGAGGTTGAGAAACTAGTTCTCTACTCCAACAACAACCCTAGGACGGAAACCCTCAGGTGATTCAGTGAGAGTGGGTGAGCACCCATCTCTTCCCTTGGTGAATCCATTCAGGGTTAAAAAGTTGCAGTGTATTGTTTTTCAGTTGTCTGTAGGCCGATTTGTGGCATTGTTGATCTGTTTGAGGCTAGATTATCTTAGCTGTATGGGTTGTACGTGCATATAAAACCCTGGTTTATCTAATATAATAAAGCGGAGTATTTTTCTGTTCATGGTTTCATGGATTGCAGTGCTCTGTAGTCTTTAATTTTACATGGCAATCTTCTGTTAAATGCATAATTAGTTTTATGTGAAGTCCCTGTTCTAATTTTTCTGCATTTGGGAGATTACAGATTGAGGCCGTTTGCCCTTGGAGATAAAGAATTAATATTTTTATTTGAAACCAAACCCCTCATGACTTATATTTTCAAAACTTTAATCTTTGAGACCCTCCGTGATTCACTTTAATGACAACTTTAGATGAAAATTCCATTCCCTTGATATGAATACTGCGCTGGCCAATGGTAGGGTGCCACACCACCTTCCTTTGGGCTTTTGTATCCACAAATTGTGTCCTCCATCTTTAAACAAACATAACTCACAAATCGTGAAGAGTCTCATGGTGTGCCACATACCACTGGAATCAGCTCGACGAGGAGAATCAAATAAGAATGATTCAGACTCGAGACATCTTGAATTGCCATGTCATTTTGGATGACAAAGGCGGGGCATCTCTTGGTGATGCTTGGATTGACATCAATGACAACCATATATCAACAATATCAATATGTAAAAACAAAGAAAAGAAAACGAAATTATTATTATTATGTTAATCTCTAGTCAAAGCATGTTCATGCTTGTAGGATTTATTGAGTCAAAGTCCTATTGTCCAAGGAAAAATAATTTTCTAAGATGTAATTTGGGTTAATTCACCTCAAGAAGCCAAGTCGGCCCTCCTAGATGACAAGTTGGCTCACTCGAAAGAAGTGTCATTCGCATATGAGAACAACTATATATTGGCATACATTCTCCTCTAAATAACAAGCAAGTCGGTGCTTTTTATGGTGAATTCTGAGGTAAAAAGATTCAAATTTCAGAGGTTACATCTTTGTGAAGAAATGCAAGTTCTTGAGGTTATACATCTGAAAAGAAGTGTGTGTTTTCTATGGGAGATGATCTAAAATAATCCGAAGTTTTTCCTGTGAACGATGATGCAAGCTTTCTGTGGAAGATGGTTCGAGATAAGTGCAAGTTTTTGTGATAGATGATCCAAGATAAGAGCGAGTTTCTTGTGGCATATGAACTGAAGTTGGTGCAAGTTACTGTGACTAAGTTTGATATTATTTCTTGTGACTAAGTTGATGAAATTGGAGGGCTTGACTTGGCATCTTTTAGGTTGGATTCGTGTGTTAGTCCTAGGTCTTGGATTTCTCACTTTGATCTGATTCTATAAGAAGATAATTCATGGGGTTTTCCCCCTTGTGGGGTTTTGCCTTGACCTAGAGCCTAATTTCATGTGTCTCTTGTTCTTTTATGTATTGAATCTGTGTAATGATATAATGAATGAAATAAAGACTAATTGAAAAGATACCTACGTAAACAATCACAAATAATTACCATGATAAGAAATTCTCTGTTCTCAAATTTCAACAATGGGCAATGCTAGATGGGCTGGGTTCACGTTTAGATTTGGTGACATTGAACTTGACATCAAAAAATTTGATTTTTAAATAAAATTTGGGTAAAGTTCACTATTGGGTTCGTCCATGGATATAATTAAGGATTTTCAAAATATTAACTTTAAGAAAAATATTCCGTGCTCTTATTAAACACATATGTATATTTATATGATCAAAATATTAAAAAGAGATATTAACTTTAAGAAATATGTTCCATGCCTTCATTAAACATATATAATTTTCTAAGTTAATATACCAGTGTGTTTGTTTTATCATCAATTTCAAAAATGTGAGATAAATATTTTCTGGGCTTTTAATAAAATTGTTGAAGTAAAATAAATCAGATTTGGTATAAATGAAGTAACATTGAGGCTATTAGAAGCCAAAGGTTGAGGGCATTGGGTGATAAAGTAGTGGCACAAGAAGGAAATGGGATTGGCCTCATGAGAAAGCAAGTTGGTTGCCAGCAATGGAATATTTCGCAAGAAGATAGATTCAATAGAGAGATGTGGAACCTCCAAGATGAAAGAAACATTGTTTCCATGAAATGTTGCCTATGAGAAGGCATGAAAAGATTTATAAATCTTGGAATATATCCATGGACAAGCTTGATGATGAACATTACCCAAATTTCATTTGAACATTTGAATTTTGTATTTTTCCTTTTCTTGATTAAGCATATATGATATATGTGATCAAATGTCAACTTTGTGCCCTCATTAAACATATATGATATATATGATAAAATGTCAACTTTGTTCCCTCATTAAACATGTATGATTTATATGATCAAATTCCATGGGCAATGCTACATGGCTTGGGTTCATGTTTAAATTTGGCGACAATGAACTTAAGATAAAATTTGATTTTTAAATGAAATTTGTGAAAAGTTCACCATTAGGTTCGTCCATAGATATACTTAAGGATTTTCAAAATATTAAAAAGTATTAACTTTAAGAAAAATATTCCATGCCCTCATTAAACATATATAGTATATATGATCAAATCCGATGCCCTCGGTAAAAAATAGGAATTATGATAAATTTGTTTGGTATGGCGTTGCCTGAAATATGAGATAGTGTTGAGTTAACTATTCAAGTAGATTAGTGTACCATTTTCTTGTCACAAATGGGAAACCACTATGATCTATCACATCTTTTTTCTATTGTAGCTTTGTAGGATGTGAATAGATCCAGGTGAAGTTTTTTGATTTGTATGATATATCTATGAGATGAAGCTATATCTGTGATTTTGGAGCTCAGGTCATGAATTATGTCAATGAGCTTGAACTATATAGCTAAGGTGATTGTGATTGTGAGTCATGATCTCCTTCAGTGACAATAAATCGAGTGTAGCAAACAATAATTGTGGGTGAAAACAAAATGGCTTGAGTGACTTTGGGTGGAAGAGATGAGACAGTGGAAGGGAAGAAGATAAATGTGACTAATTTAATGTTAGTTTTTTAGATTTTTTTAGGAATCGACAATTCGGTTGGGCTTGTATTCATGTGATATGGGGTCGATTCCAACTGCTAGCACTATAACCTCTAGGTGAACCCATATCTGCTCCCAAGCACGGCCCACACGGTAAATAAGGGGATTTGAACCTCGAAACTCAAATTGCATTGCCAATCAAATTGTACCCCTGGGGGCAATATGAAGGAAATAATAATCTTATACAAAAGTGTTGTTTTTAATCATGGAGCACACCTTTATAAATGGATTAGTTCATTCAAGTTTGATCTGGTAAATAAGTTTGTCGAACTACAACAAATTCAAATTTTTTTGTTTAAATTATTTGAATTTCAAACTTAAACATTGAAATTCAACAAAATTCATCACATTGGCTATGGATTATGGAGGTAAGTGAGGATGTTTGAGGATTTAGACAATGTGAAAAACAATAGCACATGAAGAGTATGAAGTATGCAAGAGGCAATATGCCCATGACAAAGGAGGTTTAAGGACCTGTGACCTTGTGATATTACCAAGGCATTGGTTTAGGTAATTTGAGATAATGACAATGATTAGACCCTATTGAGCCTCCTATATAGTATGTTACATTTTGTCTTGTGTGTGCAAGAGGAAGTAAACCTGTGACAAAGGACATTGTAGGACTTGTAAGCCTTTGACATTGCCAAGGCTTTTGTGTATGTAATTTGACATGAGTAATGAGAATGAAGAGGCCCTATTGAGCAATGTATATAGTATGTTACGCCTTATGTGAGATTGTATTTTTGTGAGTCACTTATTTGCCGCAATAACTTGTATGGTGTTAGTCTAGGCATGCAAGGTTTGATTTGGGTCCATTGCTCTTCATAGTTGCATCATGCTCTATTGTTGTGTCAAGTGAGATATCATTCATTAGAGGGATCTTGCATCGGATTTCTGCATAAGGAAAATTTGATATATTGTCTAGTGCAAGTAGGGACATATGAAAACATTGCTACACATGGTGACTCATGTACTTAATCCTAAATTGATTTTTATTTGGGATGTAAAGAGGGGTTCCAAGCCTCTAATGCAAAGATGTCAACTACTGATGAGAAAAGTTTATACTTTCACAACAATTCATTTCATTTTTAGAACTTGGTAGTCTTCTCAAAGTTCAAACACAATGGAAGTGAAGGAGTACATTTTGACTATAGACCATTAGAACCCAATTTGTAAGCCTATAATGCGTGGGATAGAGCTTCAAAGCTTTGATAGCTTGTTATTACTTTACTATTCTTGATTGCTAGTGCCTTTGCCGTTGATGGGAATTGGTTCAACTATATCATCATTCACTCTATCAAGAGGAACAATATTGAATGTGTAGGCTTTCACAATTAGTAGTCATTTTGCTAGAGATTTGTGGAATTAAACTGTTTAAAGATTTTGAAATGTCCAGTGTTTCGAGTTGACACTCCACCCATAATCAAGGACAATTAAGTTGTAGTAATGACAAAACAAGTGATTGTGATGGAATGTAAGGGTGAAAATAGAGATAATTGTTAGGGGAAGTTGTCATGCATTGAAATTAAATTATCCCTCAAAATTATGAATAACCATGAAATCTATGTGCTAGATTATAGCCATTGAGATAAAGGTTAAACTCTAACTAATAGGGAGAAGTTAGAAATAAAGCTAAAATAAAATAAAAGGAACAAGGAGTGGGTAAAAGTTTTATAATAAAAGGAAAAAAGGTCAAAATAATCTTGATGAGTGAATTAAGGTTAATTTGAAGATGAATTGGGTTAAAAAGGAAATTGATCTTTAAGTTAAAAGCAAAGGTAGAAATATTCAAAGACTTATAATTGAATAAAGAAGGAAAGGTTGCACAGGAAATTTTTGAAGGACTTGCATCTAAGGGGGATCTAAAGTTACAAGCCAAGTTGATAAGAGACAAAAATCAACGAGTTAGGAGAAAGATATAGTAAGAAGGATTTAGGAAGGATAAGAGTAACAAAGACCTAAGCAATTGAGAAGAAGAAAAATTAAGAGAAGTTAAAGAGTTAGGGGATTTTTTTTAAGAAAATTTCAAGAAAACAGGCTAACTAGTAGAGAAAAGTTTGTAAGGAAGGGGACTAAGTCAAAGATAATTAAGGGATAGGTATATTGTATTAGATGATGGATTGTAGGCTTTCAGGATTGATTGAATTTCTACCCATCTTCTTGGTTAAAATTATTGGGGCATTTTTCAATTTCAAACCCTTCATGAATGATGCAAGAGGTAGGAAAGGGAGCCAAGATGATGAAGGTGGCATTGACACTTATCATGTTAAAGATTTGTAGCAGATGGAAGCAAAAGACTAAACACCAACTATTTAGGCTTGGACAATGATTGATTAATGACTAATATGTATGTATGTTATTGCTAAAAGAATTCTAAATTGTGATCAATTTCCTTATGCCTTTTATTATTGTTTTTTATTTATTTTTTATCGATGGTTATATATGTCCCACGTGTTTTGAGAAGGGGGGTACCTTACATCATCCTTTGTGCTCTCTCTTAAAATTTAGGGGGTCTCTTTAGCCACCACTATAACATGTTCCTATCATTAATATGGATTGTAGTGTCATTGGATTTGTTAGGTTTAGTGTTGTATTTGCATCCAAAACATAGAGGATTCATGGATTCAACATTTTGGATCTAATTCTTCAAAATTTGGGGGTTTAATCGTTGGATCTATTTCCATTTATTAGGGATTTGGATATGATTTTAAGAACCAATTCGAAGATTTAGGGAATCAACATCCATTGGAGGAATTGATTCCCCAATGGTTACGAATTGTTTTCTTCAATAGGAACTGATTCCCTCACACCATAATGGCATAAAAATCTATGAAGAAGGATACAAGAGAAGTCTTGTTGACTATACCGAGTGTAGAGGGTGATTGTTGACTAAGTGTGTTGGCTATTGTTTTTATTACAACATCGAGTAACTATCCACCAATCCAATATTAGTAATTTAGTGAACTCGTTGGGTAACAACAATCCAATGAAGGGTGAAGAATTTGGGAAGCAATGCACTTTGGAGTTTGGACTTTGGAGTGATTGGAAGGTAACTGTCAATGATATTGATCATTTATGTAGTGTTATGTGTGGTGCTTGAATAGTGAATTAGTGACTAGTGTAGTTAGTTAGGGTGTGTTTTTGTGTATGATTAGCATACAAAATAAAGAAGACTTGTTTGCTATGTAAGCATACAAAACAAACTAGCATACACATCAAACTAGTTTTGTTGTCTATCCTTACACAACAAACATTAGGGGAATTTTGAGGTAAAAATGGGCCTCAAAACAATGTATTAAGAAAATCGACTTTAAAGGAACCAATAAGATTCAAGACAATGATGTCATTTGCAAGAGTAATATTTTTGGAAGGGAAAGAAGAAAACTTATTTTTGTAATTGTATTTTCAAGTTATCTCCTTATTTGTTTACTTAAACGTTGAGTGTAGGCACCTGTTGGATGCAAAATTCAATTCTGCATCCAAGCAGTACACACTTTGCATACTTTTGAAGAAACACGTTGTTTTCACGTATTTTTAATTTTTTCTTCTGTGTGGGTCTTTTCAAAAGTATGGAGAGTGGGTACTTGTTGGATGCATATTCAATTCCACATCCAACAGGTGCCTACACTTGACATTTGAGTAAACCTATAAGGAGATAAATTGAAAATACAATTAAAAAAATAGTTTTTTCTTCTTCTTTGTTATGCATACTAACAAGTATACATAGTGACCCACCCTAGCTAACTACACTAGTCACTAACTAGCATGGCTCATAGAGTTATAAACATAGTACTCAAGAGTTATAACTTGTAACCCCTCTAGGTTCATCTTCAACACTGGATTGATGTGTTTCCAAAAGATGGAAAGCCAACAACCAAAATAAATGGATCAATCTATTTGAAGTAATAAGGAGATCTAGTTCTTAATGCCCCCAAGGCTCATAATCTAGACCAAGGCTAAACTTGAATATTTGTTTTTTGTGTAACATGCATTTGCTAGTAGGTATTTCACTATTTTTGTAAGCACTGATAATGGCCTCAGGTAGATCAGTTCAATTTGGGCATTGAGGTTGTGGTGGGAGGAGTGGTGGAAGGAGAGGAGGTAGTGACTATCATGAAGATGTACAACAACGGGACAACAAACATATCCTAAAGATGGTAGAGAAGGAGAAGAACAATGGTTGCCGCTACTTGTGGAATTGCAACAATTGCAATTTTTTTTTATATGGTTATACATGAGGGTCAAGACCCATTTATTTGGCTTTAAGGTGATATTGATGATGATCAAATCACTATAAAGGATGTGAACAGATTTCAAGTGGAGCAAGAGATTTACCTGAGATATAAAGGAGTTGCAAACAACTATCAATCTCAAAAAAGGGAAATGAAGTTTCCTTAATTGTTGAAGAAGCTCACATGAGACTAAGCCTTGAAACTTTGGCCAAAATGTTTGACATGGGACGTGTTACTGCTCAAACTAGCAAGGGGTCCTAGAGGGGCACTTGGTAGGTTAAAAGCAACAATGAAGCTAAAGCCCACTGTCGCCACAACTAAAGCTTCCTACTCTTTATAGACTTTCACCGATGGGAGGAGACTTGATATATAAAGAATAACTTATGAAGGATAGATAACTAAGATGGATGTGAAGTGATCTCGATAACCCTATTGGAGGAGGATGATGCATCTGGTTCACCTTTACCCAGGTGGCCCCAGAAATGTACCATCACTTGGCAGCTGACCCAAGACTTGTAGGATGATGTGGCATCCCCTACACCATCATCAGAGTCCTTATAGACGATCTACAAGCATCCTCGACTCATTTGGAGACCCATGATGTTATTATTGTGCCCCCACACCCATTGGGAGCACCACAGGTTTATTGTTTGGAGAACAAGGGGTCAACTCCTTGTCCATCACTTTTGAGGGTCCTACTCTTCATTATGGCATCCATGGACCTCTTTAGGCCTCTTAGATGGCCCTACGACATGCATAGATTATTATTTGATTATTAGCACATTATTTTATTTTTGGGGTTTATGTAGGCCAGGGAGACTAATTCGAACTCCTCATTAGTGTATAAATACAAGTGAGATGAGTTCATTTGCTCATCATCATTTTTGGATTGGATCTTTTCTCTCCCTTGAGAATTTTGCACTTTTTCTAGAGGATGAATTGGAGCTTTATGGATGAATTTTGATGTGTGGATATTGGTCTGTCTTATGTTGGAGCTTCTCTTTCGTCAATTGCAAATGGTTGGATATATTCTATTACATGTAAGAACATGCTTTTAATGTTATTCTTGTTTTACTTTGTATACATTGGACTGGGATCTTTGCTTTTTCTAGGGCTAATTGCTACATGCATTTACTGCTTAAAATTGTGGAATTTTGTCTCTATTGTAGCATCTCTAAATGTATGGGCCATGTAATGTGAACAAAATCTTCTAGGGGTAATTCTATCAATGAATTGACTTTGATAAGCCATCTCCTTTGCACATTGAAGTATAAAAGCTACAAAATTGCTTCTCCTTGACCTAGAAGGCTAGCGAAGTGGTCTTGAGGTCTCTTTGACTGAGAATCAAAGATCTTCACTCATATTCATCATAGACTCCATTCTCCCAAGAGTAAGGTACTGATCTACCAAGAGGTGGTCACCTAAAGTCACATATTTTTCACCTTTCTCCAGGTCTAGCCAAGTTGGGTCATGTAGGGCATCGTTTTCTCGGAAAACTGCCCATCCAAAAAGTTTGATCTCTTAGGGTCTCCTGCATTAGTGTTTCCTCAAGCCATCCTCCAAATTTGAGGCCATTCTGACGGTGGAGTTGTGAGAAAAGCCAAGCCCTAGCCTCAGGACCAAACTTTGCCCTATCATCCCCAAGGGCTAGTACCTTATTGGATGAATTCAAACCTTTTAAGTGGATATTCTTTCTTTGATCCATTTCCATGCCTTGTCCAGGTTAGGGGTAATCTTTGGTTGCCATACTTTGCTCTCCTACCCTAGAATGGGTCCACTTGGTCCCATTCCTTTGAAAGAAAATTCTTCAAGAACCATCTGGGATACCAACTACAATAAGGATTTAGGGGTTGGGAAATTCTGTCATAAGTCATATCCCATTAACCTAACCCTCAAATACTCCTTTCCTTTCCCTAGAAGACATTGTACCTTGCTTGGGAAGCAAGCAAGCTCCATCCTTTTAACTCTTCCAGGAAAAGGGATTATTTGGGTCACTCCACATCATTTCATTGACTTATCCTTCATCGGTGACTCTATAAGATGTCGGGTCTCTTCCCATTGGTGAAAGTCTGTAAGTGACACCATAATATACCAGGTCTCCTCCCATTGGTGGAAGTCCGTAAATAGAAGGGAGCCTTAGCTGAGGTGACAGTGGGCTAAGCCTCCATTTGTTGCCCTTGACCTAGCATTTGCCCTTAGGGATCCCCTTTAGGTTCCCGGCTAGTTTGAGCGGTAACAAGACTCAGGAGGGAGAGAACAACAGGGTTGCAAGAGCCATATTTACATGTGGAATACCCTTCAATGTGGTGTGGTTCTCCATATTGGCAAGACATGCTTAGGGCAGTTAATGGAGCTCCTAGGGGGTTTCGAGGGGCCAAACTTTGAGAAAGTGCACGCTATCTTTCTATGGAAAGAGAGATTGATTGTGGAGAAAGTTTTGGAACTGGTTTATTCTACTCGGAGTTACAATGGTCTTTTCATTATCTTCGATGGTTGGATATATGCAACAAATAGGCCTTTCGCAAACATTATTGTAATGTTTCCTTTAGGCCGATACTTTTGAGGGCAATAGATACTTCAGGTAGGAGGAGAATGCTGAATGGATTGTTGAAAAAAATTCTGAAACAATTGAGATTGTGACCCCTTCAAATATTGTGCAAGTCATTGCAGATAATGCACTTTCATGCAAAGTCGCTGAGGTGGTTATTGAGGGTCAGAATGAATATATATTTTGGACATCTTGTGTGAACTATTGCTTTTAAATCCATTGTTGTCAAAGTTGAATGGTTGAAAAAATTATGTGGAGAAGTAAGAAAGTTCAGATTTGTATCACTATCCACCAACATGCACAAGCTATGTATATGGAATTTGCTAAACTCCGACTTTTGAAGGTTGGAGAAATTAGATTTGCATCACATTATATAATTATCAGATGGTTAGTAGACACGAGGTAGGCTTTGACCTCCATGGTTGTTAATCCATGGTGGAAATCATGGAAACAAAGCAACGGTGAGAAAACAATCTAGGTTAGAAGTACCATTCTTGATGAAGCCTGGTGGGTTCAAGTTGAGCTTTTTGTTCCCATAATGGAGCCATTGGTTGATTTGTTGAAACTTTGTGATACAGATGTGCTTATGTTGGGTGATATTATTTACGAGGGAATTGACTATATGTTGGAAAGAAATCAGCAACTTCTTGAATAGCAAGGCCCTCATGTGTTGGCACCATAAAAGACATAATCATTAGTAGATGGAACAAATACAGTACCCCTCAGCATGCTTAAGCCTATGCCATATTTCCAAAATACTATGATGAGGTGTACTTTGCTAAATTTGGGGGTAAGAGGAAGTCCCCAAACTAAGAAAGTGAGGTGGCCAATGGTTTTTGGAACAAAAGTTTCAAATATTTGCTCTAATCTGATGGAGCTCGTGGAGCTAAAGAACCAATTTACTTCATTCAACATAGTCAGTGGTGCATTTAGAAATGTAAATGCATTGCTGATAAGGGATTTATGATGCCTAATGCATGGTTTGGAGATTATGGTGCCCAAATTCCAGAGTTACGAACACTTGAGTTCTTTCACAGGTTTGCAGCTATTCAACAACAAAGAAAACTGTTGGGTTCATCTGCTCAGTCAAGAGAAATATACGTAATAAATAAACGTAGATGATCTTCTGTACATGCACTTCAATCTCTGCCTTATCTCTCGATTGAAGCCAGATTATAGCGAGGGTACTTTCAAGCTATACGATGTGAATCCTGAAGATGCAGATTTGGATACGGATTGCTTGATATGCCTAATCTCTCTTTGGCTAGGTTCTTTTATGGATCCTTTTGGTGTTGGGAATTTAGATGAGGCATCCACGCTTGGTTTGGCCTGTCTGTTGTTGGGGGCATGTATTGCATGATTGCATCTTCTGCCTGTACTGGAAATTTGATGCTGTTGCATATGCAGAGGGCAATGACTATCTGTTATATTTCTCTATCTCACTCTAGATTTTCTTATTTCCAGTTATTCGTTTTGGAGCTTTCGAGATAAGCTCAGTTTTTGTTATTTTGAAGAAATTTAGTCTCGACTCTTTATTATTGCCCTGTTGACATATTACGAATATATGATATTTGAATTTGATATTAATATATGGGCCTCATTTGACTAATCTCAATCTTTCTGGAAAGTATGGATTTCATGAAATGAAAATCTGAAATTTGATTTATCTTTTCAATGTTTCACTGTTTCAATTTTCAAGTCGTAAATTTTTAAATTTTGTTTATTTAGGAAAATCTCTAAATTCAATTTGATTTCAATTCTGAAACTTACATGTATGAACCTATGATTTGTAAAAGATAATGTTATGATTCATTTGAGAATTGGTGATGTTACATCCTGTTTTAAATTTTCGATTGAAGTTAAAGTTTTAAATATGTTTTTATATAAAAAATTAGGGTTAGGGTTTTGATTGTCTGATTCCTAGTTTCGCGATGAGTGCAACACTGCACCATATTCTTCTGCTGATTCCAATTGCACCCATTGTTTGCGTAACTTTGGTGAATTGTTTCGTCTTTTAGTTAAATTAATGTTTTAAGTTCTGCCGCCATTGAGAAATTCAGATGTTGGAATTTTAAAATTTTACTAACAACACTAGCAAAGCATCCATAGCTTTTGTCTTTTGCAAGGGTCAATTAATTGGAAAGCACGAAGGACAAAGCTTTCCAATGTTCTTGATAGATATGTTAAAGAGTCCTTGAAAAAGGGGACGGTTTTGGGGCCTTCCTTCAGCTGGCTTATGTTTCCTTTGAATGTGTTTGGGTGTCAGGTTATTGATAAAGTTCAAGAGGAGAAACGTATAGGTACCTACCCTTTAACGCATTAATTCTATCCGATGGATGATTTTATTCGCTTGTTTAAAACAAGATTGAAGTTATTGTTTACATCCAACTAATATCAGTCACTATTTTGGATCCTCTGCAGATAGGAAGCCTCCTATTACTGGCCGGGGAAGAGGCAGAGGGAGAGGGGATGAAGCTGGTGGGAGGGGACAACCAAGAAGTGGTGGCCGGGGATATCAGGAAGATGGTGGAAGTCGGGGTGCAGGTCGCGGTAAAGGTGTTGGAAGGGGACCAATTGGAAGAGGTAATAATGAATGAATCCTGGTTTGTCCTGTATTTTTATTTCTTTATCTGTATTTATTGGCTTATGGATTTTCGTCTCA
Source organism: Pinus taeda (assembly GCA_000404065.3). NCBI lineage: Eukaryota > Viridiplantae > Streptophyta > Pinopsida > Pinales > Pinaceae > Pinus > Pinus taeda. The sequence continues at coordinate 179,616 of APFE030624183.1, forward strand.
TATTTTCAGGGGGTGGCCGTGGTCGTACGTGAGCAGTGCTTATTTTATTGTTGCATGGAAGCAGTTTTTGGCAATATTCATTTTACTCGATTCTCCTCTGATTGGAAGGTTGCTTTGAAGACAAAGACAATGTTGCATTGAATGGATTGGTCTTCCGCTTTTGTAGAAATCTTGTAGCACTGTTTACCAATCTCACAGCCCTTGTTCGACATGGCTGATTTTTGGATATCAATAAATTATGCGCTATCGTTGTCTTAGAGTGTAGTTTTGTGTTTAAGAACTGAAAGGGATGTTGGGCCAGGGGGAGGTGGTGTTATTATCCTGCTGGTATCCTAATTTTAGCAAAGTTATCAGTCGTACAGCAATGAAATTGGTCTAGATATCATTACAAATTAATGTTAAAATTGTGATTTCGCTAGTTTACGCAAGACATGTGCTTGTAATATCAAACTCGATCTGAAGATTCTATTTGTTGTTAAGTTGGCTGTAAGGTTGTAATACACGCATGTGGTTGTGGCAGTGGTGGTTTAGAGTTAATTTTACTTTGACGATTCTTCATTCAATTAGCATAATGCTCTTTGCTATCCATTTTGTTATTGCTTTTATGGAAAACTAGCTTAGAGAACTAGAATGGTCTGTTTGCTTTCATATCTAATACGGCAGCAATGTATAGTTTAGCTTTGGCTATCCTACTCAGAAGTCATCCTAGATTTTCATAGCAGGGGAAAATTAGTTGAATATTGCTTCCTACAGACTTCTACTATATTTCGTATCATTATAGTTCTGGAAGGAAATTTATGCGTGTATCAGTCTCAGATATCTCTTTCAATTGTGTGTGTATATGTATATATAACAAAATCAATTTTCTTCTCAGGAATTTCAGTTTTTTGGATGTTTCATAGAGATTTAAAATGAATTTGAGGGCATTATTTGCTTGCTTATATTATATATATATGCTTGTAAGCAGAATTTCATAATTTGTTTTGATTGCATCCCTTCACATGGTCCCTCTTCCCATGGCACTCTGGATATGCTTATATTCAGTGACAAAAGTAAAACAAGAATGAAGAATTGATTTGCAGGAATCAAATACACGAGTTTTATTTGCTTCTAGTTTATCTGATTAAGAAGTTTCCAAACAATTTCCATGATGCACTTTTTGATTCTTAGGGAGTTCGTCTTGTTGAAATATGCATTCCCAGAGCTCAAATTTGATGAACACATTTATTGCACATCTTAATAGATAACTGACCCAATTGATCATGCTTGGTTTACTTCCATTGTTACTAGTGAAATCCTTATCTTTATCGTATTTGAGTGGTGATAGTTGAAAATATTTACATTCACACTGGTATGAAACAAGACACAAATTTCATCGTTTCATATTCCTTGAATTAGTAGGAACGCTAATTCCTCTTAAACAGTTGGTATGACTGGGAAACAATCAATATGATGCTAATTCCTCATAAACACTTTGGTATGATTGAGAAACAATCAATATGTTCTTAATGATAAAGTAAAATATATAAAAACACCATTACCCGAAAGTTAAAAAGGGATAATGGTTTGTTCTTGTATGATATACTTTAGGTTTTACCTTTTTCATGATTAAATGTAGGAGGATAATCTTAAGATAGCTTATTGGGCCAACTAAAATTGTATGTTTAACATGTGCTTGGGATGGAAATCAACCCTGTTGATGGAAATGTTAAAAAGGTCAATTATGAGTTATATTCTTGGTATCTTAACATTCTCTTAAAAATCTAAATATTGCTATGGAAGCTATAGAAACTAATTAGTGGATATTACCATATTAATGTTGAGTAATGGTTTGTGTACATGGACTATTTATTTTGAAATTCCTTCGAAAATAAAATTCAGTGGAGAAGGGCTTCAGTTTTAGTTGCTTAGTAAAAGTGGTGAAGATTAGATCAAGCTGAAGGCAATTTGAAATTTATATTTTCTACAATTAGGGCTAATTCTTTCATACATGTTGGAAATTCACTTCTATTTTGGTGGTTTGTTTAGAGTGTATGCACATTAAATTTTGAGGAGCTAAAATAGATGATTTAGGGTGGAAGGTTAACTGGATAATGAATTTTTAGTTGAGTGGAGGATATGGGATGTAATGTTAACTAGGTAATAATTTTTTAGCAAAATAATAAAGAGTGTTGTCTCTATACCTTATCAAGTGTCTTTTGGTGATGTTTGGCATAAGTCATGGTTTATAATGAGTACATAAATAATTTGCTTGTTTGTCCTGCAAATTATCTTAGACAAGAGCTTGGAGGAGCATTGCTCATATGATTATTTATCTTTATTAATTATGATTATTTTTTATGGTACGACAACATTGAAAGGATGGTTCAAGGTGTGATATAGGATTTAGAAGCTGAATTAACATTGCTCATATCACATTTTTCCCCTTTTTGATCGCCATGCTTTCTGTTCTCCACGTGGGAATGCAAGTTGAAAATTTTATTGTTGATATTTCATGACAATAGAGCTTCTTTGGAAAGGTTTTCTCGAAAGTAATAGAGCTTCTTTGTAATCCATTGTTTTGAAAAGGTTTTCTCAAAAGTACTAAAAATTGTTGAAATTGTTGTTGGGGGAAGTGGAAGTGGCTTACTTCCATTGATTGATGATGAAAGTAGAGTCTGTTAATTAAGGAAGTGGTTAGAGAAATTATAGGTGACATGGCTTGGGAAGCAAGTTGTTGAGTGCAATAGGTGGATCCTTTTTGAGTGGCAGAGTTCATATGAGCATGAACAACCATTCAAAGCACTAGAGTACTGCATCAAGATGTTGGAAGTGATCCATTACAAAACTCTTGATTGTGATTGAGAGGACCACTTTCTAAATTTATGTAACTATTTGTCTCCCTCAAGTGGGGATTCCACCAACGGAGTTCAAACAAGCCTATACACAAAGGAGCCACTCACCCAACTCACAAAGTTGATTGCGAAGGCAATATAGTGACCATAATCTAGGATTTCTTATTATCCTCGTTGGAAGTTTTTGCATTGTGTCTTTGGTTTTTATTACAAAGGTATTATATGTAGTTTTTAGTCGTGTACAAAGTACACCTCTATAATCAAGAAAAGGCTTACAACACCCTACTAGGGTATGGACAATTTCTTTTTGCTATTGTTGTAATGAAATAACATGACATGGGTGCTTGTAGAATGTTGTTTTCTATTACTTTAATAGTATACATTGTTGAAAAATCTAGGGCATCAAGTATTAGGTGATTTCTCTTCTTATGATAATTGCTTGTGAATGTTTTTTACTTTCTTAGATTATGATCTTCTCTTTCTTAGATTATTAGTGTTCTTTTGCATCAAACAACTACCAATACATAAACCATAAAGAGATAAGAGACACATAATATAGGCTATCCGCCAAGGCCAAAACCTCTCCCACTTGAGAGGAAAACCTGAACAAATTCTTCTTCTTATAGAGACTTCGATTGACGAATACTAAGACCTTTGACCTATTTGCCTCTCCAAGACCAAGTCACATGCCTTTCTTGATGAGATCCTTCCTTGAATCACACTGATGGTTCTTTTCTCCTTTGGTCAATACAAGTTAAATTGTCAGCGCTTTTGAAAATTTGGTCTCTTTCCATAGAATTGCAGTTCGTACTTTGTTAGTTTTTGTAGCATCTGATGTGTTCTAGCCACAAAATTTGGTAGAGAGGCTAGAATACATGAGATCTCGAAAACCCATAAATCGTTTATGGAAATTCCACCTAGAAATGACTTAATTAGATTATTAACCAACGTTTTAAATATTTCCTAAGTCTAAATTTATGGAATATGGTTAATTAATCAATATTAAGTTAAGGGAAGAATCATCTAGAAACTTACAGGGATCGATACAGAGATGATCCCAACCATCGATTATGTTTTAATCTTGGTTGTTGGTGCTCCAAAAAAGGATTATAAGAGAAGGTCCATGCGGTGATGGAAAAAACACTTCAATTTTTGAGCAAATCAATTTCCAGATTAGTAGCAGTCAGTTGTTGGAGAGAGAGCTAGAGATCAAAGCAGTGAGAGAGGAGTAGAGACAGTGAACCCGGAGGAAGATTTTCGGATTTGGTGAGTGCATCGCAGAGAAAGACCGAGATTTCTCCAGGAAGCCATGCAGAGGTAGCGTAGAAGCTTCATTGAGCAATTCGATTTTGCTAGGTGAAGCTAGTTTTCAGTTCCAGAGGCCGAAAAGTATTTCCAGAGTGCTGGAGGATCAGTTTCCCAGTCAGCAGAAGGCAGGTCGACTTGATCTTCAGTTGTTCCGAGCCAAGTGTGTAGCAGATTGTGCAAAGGTGACACAGTAGTTGTGCAAAGCAAGGAGGACGACTTGATTTTCAGTAAACAATCAAGAGCCAAGATTTCTTGGAGTGGGTAAATTCCCACATTTTTGCCAGTATTTTCTCTGAAAGATTGTCATTGTTCGACATCCATATTGTATTCAGATTATTTCATTGCTACATAATAATAAAACCCTCAGTTACTGCACCAGTTTTCCCAAGTTGGGTTTTTCTGGGGACTTTTGTCCAAAAATAATTGTGTTGCTTTTATGTGTGTGTATTAGCATTTCTTCCAACGTTTTATTCTTCTGCAATTTTATTTGTGTAGATTGCAGTGCGATTTATTCAGTATTTTATGTAGCAAATGACAAATAAATTGTTAAATAAAAGTAACAATTAGGGAAAATTTCTAGTTGCTGCAGTATGACTTTGGTTTGGAATTTTCACATACTTCTAAGTTTCACACGTGTGAGGAGAGAAAACAAACTTGGATATGCCTTCCTTCCTTCACTATTCTTGAGGACTCTTCTAGGTGAACTCAACTAGAAGTAGCACTGATAAGATGACCCTTTTTGGAGACCCTTTCTTGGACTGATATGGTACTGCAAAAAAACCCTAGTTTTTTTGCCATAAATGTGAAGATATTAGCCCAAAGACAAACCCAAACATTTCGGTCTTCCTTTATTCCTTCTCGCTGATTATAGTGCTGCTCCCCTTGACTCTTCGCAGTCCTTCTAATCGCAGACCATTACCGAATTACTTCTCTGAAATTCTACCTTCAAATGAAATCCGAATTGCCTTATTTATAGTCATTGGACGCTGTAATAAGTCGACTTGAAGAGGGTGAACCAACATGTCTCTTTCTGTAAATTATCTACTCCATCTTGTAGCCGAATTGAAGGAGAGGTCTTGTGCTTGTTTTGGAGGGCTTTCATACTTATTGAATGACTCATACAAATATGTAACATGCCCAAGAAAGGTCCTTCATACATGACATAAACTCAAATTGACTTTTATGACTAGATGGAAAATCCTAAAGGTTCACAATGGGAGCCATCACTAAAAATAAAATTCCTTGCTTATTTTTCTTCTTTACATCAATTACATAAAATCAGAATTACATGTCATTATGAAGGTCGAACCTAGTTACACTTTTCAACATAAATAAATTTGGAAATGTTGAATTCCCACTAAGTTATTTTTTTTTGTTCTGCTCTCACTCTACATTCTCTAAAAATGCCTTATCATAATTTATGCAAAACCAAACTTGGCTAGTAATTTCATGTCATATAGGTTGGGCTATCATTAGACATTGTAAATGAAATGCTCTGTTGAGGGTGTATAAAGGAAGTTTGACAATAACCATTAATTTTTTTTTGTTACATTAAGGAACTCCTTGAGGTCCTTCCTTGACGTATTCACTAGTTATCAAGTGGTGAAACACCATATTTCATTATTTATCATTCACTAAATGTGAAAACTAAATGACCATGATGTATTTTCATTGAATAAAGCTTCTTATGAAGCACATCAACCAATAAGGGGAAAATATGCCACTCTAGGGGAATTGAACCTTGGTGGGTGCAATAACACCATCTTATCTTCATTGAACCATCCACCCCCCTTTGAGCTTGTTTTTAATGGGAGGATTTTATTATTTAAGATGATTTAAAATTGTCCTAAATGACGTAGTGGACCATAAAATGTCTTATTTGTTGCAAGGACTAATATTATAAGATGGATCAATACAATGTTTTGTTTGTTTAATTGAAAAGATTGTTATGCAAGTCAAGTATGGAATCAACAACTACATGGCTAATCTGGTTGTGAAATGTTGAATTATATGTGCGTGATGTTGATGTATACAAAATTGAGAATTAAGTGATGATAGGTTTAGGAAATGTTGATATAGGGTGAGTTAACATACACATTAAACCCAATTTTTTTTTTTCCTAAACCTCAGAAACACAAGGGATGCTTCTCCACGTTTGTGTATGGCATCCCCAATAAGCCATTGATGTAGATTAGTGTGCATCACCCATAGGGATTTGAATCAGACACCCAATGGCATAGAAATAGCCAAATGCCCACTAACATTGGCAACCTATTTAACTCCTTGGGATCATGATACATCCTCAATATATGATATATTATGTCAATATATGTTGTTTCCACATTCATGGACCGATCTTCATTGCTTGTTGAGTCATAAAGCTCATGTAATTTTTTTCTTGCACACTTGTTTGTATTGATTGTAAATGGTTCATTTCATATATAAGTTATATCCATGTAGAAAAAATTGGAACATGGAAAACATACTACCATAATGCTTCTTCACAACTAGAATCTATATTCATAACATGGCCTTCAAAACCAAGTTTAATAATGGGATGAGACAAATTAGGGCTATTGGTGAAGTGGTAGTTTTAGAGACACATGATTAATTGAAGGTTTTAGATACCCATAATTACTTGGAAATACCATGAATACAACTTGGGCATTGTAAGAAACACAATTCTTAGATATTTCTTACATGATTAAGAATGTAATATTTAAACAAGAATAACAAGGTTAGCCACACTCAATCTCATATACGCACAATAGCATGAACAATGACAATGCCCATTGTTTTACCACCAATAAGAAAGACTAGGAGGAGAACTTTACGATTTATCATCCATCAAGGGACATGTTTGTTACCACCAATAAGAAAGACTAGGAGGGGAACTTTACGATTTATCATCCATCAAGGGAGATGTACAAACATGCATCACTTCTCTCCACCTATTAAAAAAGTCAAAACTATACTTGTTTGGCCCTTAAACCTTGGAAACTCAGGATGATGAATGATTGTGTCATATCATTTGGTAACATCAAAGTATTACATGAAGAATCTGCAAATCCATTGTTGAAAGACAAAGTAGTTCCCTTTAACAAGTGATGCAACCATTTGAGATTGTTGTTAGTTAACAATTGAATCAATTTAAATAACTCTGTCATTGTAGCCTATGCTTTCAACACATGCTAATGAAAAGCATGTAGGAGAAAATATGATCCTATTTAATAACAATGCTAAATTTAGACAAAGGAAAGGGAAATAATGTGGTAGGAACACAAGGGTCCAAAGATCACATAATATATTGGATCGAATATTGAAATATGTGCAATGGTTTATAGGTTTATTGATGCATGTGAATATATCACAAATTCATTCCCTTAATGCTAAATAAGTATATAATCCTATTGATAGGGGATGCATTTTCATTTGATGCCAATGTGTGTTTATATGCCACAAAATTAGTCCAAGATTCTAGCCACTGGGGCACTGCCATGGTTTTAAAATTATTGGAAAGATTGAGAAGATGACATTTTAGGGAGATATATTAATGTTGATTATATCTCAAAGGGATGTCAAGTCCTAAAGGACATGCTGATATAAAATCCCTACAAAGGAGAAGGTTAGGAGGAGCCTACCATAGATACTATAAGATAAAAATTCTAATGGAGGGTTAATAATGACCTAGAATGGGAAAAATATGAGAAAAGATGAAAGTGAATGTGTTATGCAAACCATATTGCTTGATATTAATGGTGCATAAGGATTTAAAAGAAATGAGCCTTCCAAATTAGGCTTTCATCCACAAATGACGACTCTTGGTCTCTACTCTATCTCTCACATGCCCTCCAATAATTTATGGTTTTGGGATTCTATTGTTAGTGGAAAAACTTGTGTTTTTTGAGGGAGTTACACTATTAGTTATTCATGCAAAACAACAATGAAATCAATAAATTGTGAAGAAATGTCTGTTAAAATAAAAATTTATAAGGGATTGTCTACATATTATCCACAAACTACAAATGGCATATTATACACAAACTACAAAGGGGAGAGAGTATGCATGTTAATAATGGGCATGGATCACTGAAAATGGCATTATGATACTTGTAAGATAAATTAGAAGGGATATTTGTAACTTTTAACAATAGGTTCGTTGTAACTACAACTAGTACAACCACATTAAAAATATTAATGTGGTTGATATAGATTTAACTAAAAAACCTATTGCAACATGAAGAATTCCTTACTGATGCACACATTTCCCTAACTAACCATGTATAAAAAGATTATGGGTCAACTTTAACTTAAGAAAAAAAAGGAATTATAAATGAATGCTATAAATAATAATGAGGAACTTGTTGGAAATACTGAGAGAGGGAGGGGGGGGGGGGGGGTGGGGAGGTGGAGGGGGTAGGGTGAATCAATGTTTCTTTTCAATTGTTATTTTCATTAGTTAAATCATTTATATTTAGAACACCGAAACAAATAACAAGAATAAATGCTTTTATTAATATAATCTTTGCAACAAATCAAGTACAATGTATATAGGGCTTCATCCAATTGCCAAGCACCAAGTTGGACTTTTTGTGAGGCTCCAACCTCCAGAGCACCAACCCTGTCTTGTCAAGGCACCAACCTTGGATTTAGGAGCACCAACTCCCAGGACGCCAATCCTTCTAGTTCTAAGGCACCAACCCCAAGGGCTCCAACCCTTTGTTGTAAATTTTCTGGATATATTTGGTAGTGATTCTCTGCTCCCAACCCTGCTGGACCTACGACTTAATTCTATCCTCCTGCTTCTTCCATGTCTGCCAGACCTTCAACTTCCTCTGTTTCTTATAGTGCCCACCTGTAAAAATTCCTTGTTCTCTCTGATAGATGCCTGATATGCCCTAACCTTTGGATTCCTTTTCGCTCGCTTGATCTTCTGGCTTCTCGCGCTTCGACTTCCTCTATCTCTTCGATTTCACCAATACTCAAAAACACGTTCATTTGGAAGAGAGGCCAAATTACAAAAGTGTTGCATATTAAAATTATATCAGAGAGGCCATTTTAAATATTTATACAATAGACTTAATATTTAAGGAGGATTTCATAAGAGAGGCTATACCAACATGGAGGTCCCACATGCCATGTCACTAAATCAATTCAAAATCGCAACTTTCAGAAACTCCTGCAATCACAACCCTTTGGCTTCACGACATAACATTGTTGATGCCCCTATTTTGGACGGATGCAATATTCCAATAAGCTTCTTTTAATAACTCAATTGGGTCCACAACTTATATCACAATCGGTGGTCGGGTTCACAAGGCTTATTGCAATCAGTAGTCTGGTGGTGTCAACCCTTTTGAACTTTTCGATTCAATGGATGCGATATTTAGTTAAGCCATGCTATAATGTTGCAACGGGTCTGCAATGCTATCACAATCGCAGTTTTCAAGTGGCATTCCTTTGTGATACGTAACTTCCAATGCAGATGTGATATACTATTAAATCATGTGGTGTAGCGGGTCCATAATAATATCACAGTCGCAGTTATTAATGTGACATCCATTTATGAATTGCGATATGAAAGTTTCAACAGACGTATGCGATATTGCATTAAGTTATGTCATAGTGGTGCAGTTGAGTCCATATTACATATCGCAATCGGAGGTTTGCGGGACTTTGACTGGCACATGGATTAAAGCCGACCTTAACCCCTACAGTTTGACCATGATCTAAGGGTTAACTTCCTTGAATAACTTTGGGATGTCTCGCACTACATTAATCTTGCTGATATTGATCAAGTTATCGAAGCTTGTATGTCCAAGTTGCTTGTGCCACAACCAAATTTCATTTGTTTGACTTAAGTAACATTTATCTTCTTGAATTTTGTTCAGAATGTAGATGTTGTCTGGTGTTTTAACCCCTTTCACCACAAGTTCCCCTGAGCAAGAATTCCTTATTTCACAATCTTTAGTGCTAAAGACAACATTATTTCCTTGACCACAGATTTGGCTAACACTTAGGAGATTGTGTTTGAGCCCGTTTACTAGCAAAGCATTTTGAGGCTTTCCTTTTCCATTAATAAGGGCAACAATACCTTTTCCAACAATTTTGACAGATCCACTTCCAAAAGATACATTTCCTTCCTTTTTGTTCAATGAGACAAACTTCCTTTTGTCCCCTGTCATGTGTCTGGAGCACCCACTATCCACAAAACAATGATTTTCATCATTGTGAGCACATAGAGGTAGGCCAAATTTATCCATGTTGGGATTCTCATTTTTTGCTTTTCTTCTTTTGAGGGGGCAATTTTGTTCATTGTGTCCATTATCATTACATAATGAGCAGATCGGATCAAATTTGGCTAAGGAGTCAAAAGAGTTGTAGGTCTTGATTTGTCCTTGCCTTTGGGACCATATGGTTTGTTTGTTTGATCCTTCAATTTTGTTGTTTCATTCTTATGGGCCATGCAATGTCTAGCTTGATGACCAAAATTTTTACAATAAAAACATGCCAAAAAAAGATAGTTTTGTATCTGTTGTAATAGCCATGATTTGAATCAACATTCTTCCTTGGAGTTACTCTCTCTTCATTCTTTGGATTCGAGATGGGTCTTTGATGAAATAATCTTTCTTCTTTTGGGTTGCTGGAAAGTATGTCGCCATAGCTTTTTGCATTATTCTTAGTACTTGATGATTCTCCCTTAAAACCTATTCTAGATTTGTCATGTTGAGGTTTTTGATTATTTAGGATAGTATCAAGTATTTGAGAGCTTTCCCAACCCCATTTGACTTGCTCCAATTCCTTCCTCAGAGATACTATTTCGGCTTCACGTTCTTCACAAACTTCTTCTTTTTCTTTTAACTTATCTTTCAAGAGGTCTTCCCTTCTTTTTTCTTCCTCGTTTTCTACTTTGAGAGAGATGATTTTATTTCGTAATTTCTCATTTTCTTCAATGGCACTCATTAACATTTCATCTACATTTCCTTCTAGCGTTGAATCATCATCATTTGTGAATGCCATGAATAATACTTCTTGGCTTCCAACATGGTCATTTGCTTCATCTGATTCTTCATTACCTCCTTTGCGGTGAGGGAACTGATTAGTTGATTTCTTTTTGATGACTACAAATTTACCTTCATCACACTCATCTTGCTTAGAGAAGAAATTCTTCTTATTGAACCCTTTCTTTTTGTATACCATCCTTTTAGAATTTTCCTCACCATCACTATCATGCTCATGAGGACATTTTGCAGCATAATGACCTATTTTTCCACATTTGAAACAATTAAGAGGGTACTCACCTTTTAGCTTAGATCCTTTCTTTAGTCTTCGTACAAATTGCGCCCATTCGGATTCAACATCGAAGTTATCACTACTGGTATTCCATTCTTTCCCCTTTTTTGATTTTGAGGCCTTGAATGCTGCATCTTTGGAACTTGCGCATCCTTTTCTCATCTCATAGGCATTGAGGATTCCATGAAGTTCATCCATCTTGAGAATATTTAGATCCTTCATTTCTTCTATAGCACTTACTTTGGAGTCAAATCTATCTGGGAGAGACCTTAAGACCTTTTGAACAACAATGCTTTCTTCAATGTTTTCTTCCAATCCTTTAAGAGAGTTGACCACTTCAGCTACTCAGAGAAAGTATGATGCAATATCTTCTTCATCATCCATTTTCAGACTTTTAAATTGCCTTCTATGAGTTTGAAGCTTTTCCTTCTTAACTTTGGAGTCCCCATCGTATAAGCTAATTAGCTTATCCCATACTTCTTTGGCCGAGTTACAATTCATGATTTTTGTAAATTCATAATCAGTGATTCCACTAGTGATGGAGTTTGAGGCTTTTGCATTTGCAATGTAAGATTTCATTTCGTATTGATCTGTTGGAAGAGTGGAAAGAGCTGTGTACTCATTTAAAACCGAATGCCAAACTTCAGGTCCAAGGGACATTAAGTAGTATGACATTCTCTTTTTCCAAAAACCAAAATTTGTGCCATCGAACAGAGGAGGTCTTCTTGACACTTCTTGATTTCTCATCATGACTAAGAATCCTTCTTCAAGTTGTGAGTCTGATATGAAGAATTTGGCTTTGATACCAATTGTTGGAAATACTGAGGGGGAGAGGGTAGGGGGGTGAATCAATGTTTCTTTTCAATTGTTATTTTCATCAGTTAAATCATTTATATTTAGAACACAAAAATAAATAACAAGAATAAATTCTTTTATTAATATAATCTTTGCAACAAATCAAGTACAATGTATATAGGGCTTCAACCAATTGCTAAGCACCAACTTGGACTTTTTGTGAGGCTCCAACCTCTAAAGCACCAACCCTGTCTTGTCAAGGCACCAACCTTGGATTTAGGAGCACCAACTCCCAGGACACCAACGCTTCTAGTTTCGAGGCACCAACCCCAAGGGCTCCAACCCTCTGCTGTAAATTGTCTGGATATATTTGGTAGTAATTCTCTGCTCCCAACCCTACTGGACCTACGACTTACTTCTGTCTTCCTATTTCTTCCATGTCTACCAAACCTTCGGCTTCCTCTGTTTCTTACAGTGCCCACCTGTAAACTTTCCTTGTTCTCTGTTATAGATACCTGACACGCCCTGACCTTTGGATTCCTTTTCGCTTGCTTGATCTTCTGGCTTCTCGCTCTTCGGCTTCCTCTGTCTCTTCAAGTTCACCAATACTCAAAACCAAGTTCATTTGGAAGATAGGCCGAATTACAAAAGTGTTGCATATTAACATTATATCAGGGAGGTCATTTTAAATATTTATACAATAGACTCAATATTTACGAAGGATTTCATAAGAGAGGCTATACCAACAGGGAGGTCCCACATGCTACGTCACTACCTCAATTCGAAATCGCAACTTTCAGAAACTCCTGCAATCGTAACCCTTTGGCTTCACGACATAGCATCGCAGATGCCCTTATTTCCGATGGATGTGATCGGGTCCATAGCTTATATCACAATTGGCGGTTGGGTTCACAAGACTTATTGCAATCTGTAGTCTAGCGGTGTCAATCCTTTTGAACTTTGCAATTCAACAGATGCGATATTTAGTTAAGCCATGCTATAATGGTGCAGCGGGTCCGCAATGTTATCGCAATCACAATTTTCAAGTGGCATTCCTTTGTGATACATAACTTCCAATGCGGAAGCTATTAAATCATGTTATAATGGTGTAGCGGGTCCACAATAATATCGCAATCACAGTTATTAATGTGACATCCATTTATGAATTGCGATATGAAAGTTCCAGTGGGTGGATGCGATATTGCATTAAGTTATGTCATAGTGGTGTAGTCGGCTTCGTATTACATATCGCAATGAGAGGTTTGCGGGACTTTGACTGGTACATATATTAAAGCTGGCCTTAACCCCGCAGTATGACCATGATCTAAGGGTTGACTTCCTTGATCGACGACTAGGATTTAGTGCGGGCCTTCAGCCACGATTAAAACAAACGTACACTCCTACCCCCACTCTTCTGATAACTGTGCTCTTTTTTTTCTTCTTTACTTGCTCCGATAGCTCTTCTCTGTTCTGATAGCTCTGCTCTGCTCTGATAGATCCTATGACTTCCGATATTCTCTACTATGATATTCTACAATACTCCTCTGATATGTTAACTCCTCTAATAACACTGTTTATCCACCTCCGCCGATGTGTTCCTCTTTGCTTCTCGTGGTTTCCAATGACCTCTTCCTTTTACTCTTTGACTTCATGATGGCTTCCGATAAACTGCTTCCAATGAACTCTTCCGATAGGTCTTCTTTGACTACTCCTGTTCTTGGCTTCCAATGTCTTTCCAATGGCTTCCCTAATGGCTTTGCTCCTTGGCTTCTTGCTCCTATTTCTTCACGGATTTCCTCTGCTTCTCCTTGGCTTCATATCATCATTTACTATCCTAGAATATTTCCATATTGACATTAATGACAATCTAGATCAACAGAACTAATCATGGAGGAACTTATTAGAATTGGAATAATTTCAAATTCCTAGGAAATTGGTGGTGTGGGGAGCCATGTGGCACGAATATAATTTTTTGAATTTATTAAAAGTAATGGACCATTTTGCTAAATAAAATTTGCTTATATATAAATGAATGTTACAAATAATAATGAGGAACTTATCATGGAGGAACCTATTAAAATTGGAATAATCTCAAATCCTTAAGAAATTGGTGGGTAGGGAGACACGAATCTAATATTTTAAATTTATTAAAAGTCAACGCAACCTAACAAACTCTTTAATACATTACAAAATGATTAAGACTAAGCATATGCCGTCATATTCCCTTGAGAATCAATCTAGGCCCTTAATAAAAAAATAAAAAAAAAAATCAACAGATCCTCATAAACCTTAAGGTGAAATGCAAAAATATAAGTGAGGTGTGTTACCCATTTTTTTAGTAGGGGTACTCAATTTTATTGACAAAAGAATACGTTGTTTTCAAGCCCAAAAGTGTGCAAGATATGGCCATATAGGCTGCGTGGAATGAAGTGTAAAAGTGAAACCTATTTTCCCCTTGGTAGATGGTCATCACTTATCTTCTTAATACATTTTCATTATGCTTGGTTTTATGGTATTGCTGACTAATTTATATCTTGGGTTGGTATTTAGGCATCATGAAGGCGGATATATTAAGGCACATGGATTAAAGAAACACTTGTTGTATTAGCCCTATTAAAGTAATCACACCATGTAAGGGTGAAAACACCTATCTTATTATTGTACTAGTGCACCTATCTTTATTCCCCACATGGATCATTTCTCTTATATATGCACATCTTTGGGCATGACTATCATTCTTTATGGTAGTTGTATTGAATATAAAAGTAGAAATGTTATTAAATAATAATTAATAAGTGATATTTACTAATAATGAAAGGTCATGTATTTTCTAAATGTCATGACTCAAGGACACTTCCTAGGTATATATTCAGGCCTTCATTTGTAAATCATATCATTTTACTATTACACTTGTATATATTATTATTTAACCTAATGGATACTTCCATATTCAAAATATTTTGGATATTTTAACTTGTGAGCTACGTTTGGTTATCATGAGTTAAATATCCAAAATATTTGGAATGCAATAAAATAATCCATTTAAGAATAATAATATATTGAATAGTGCATGAGAAAATGATATGATATGATTTACAAACAAGAGCCTCATTCTTTCACTTGCCATTGACTGAAACCAGGTTGTTTACAAATTTCCAAAAATGTCTTAAAATGTTTTCTTTTCAGTTTTCCACGAATACTAGTTTTCATCTTATTTTGAAGCACTTCCTTAGAACGTGCCTTGGATTCATTCAAGTCTAACTCTAACTCATTCAACTAAGATTTCAAGGGCTCTTGCTTCAGTGTCAAGCTTTGCATTTTTCTTGCTCAATAATTCAGGGTTTTAGTATGCATCAAATCTAGGTTTGCTTGCAACTCTTTAACTCTGCTTTAGGATCTACTTCAACCTCTACTTCAGAGTCTTCTTTATCATCATAGTTTTTCATATTTTTGGTGCCTTCATCTATTTCCTTTGATTCTTGGTCATCTTTATGCTTTTGTTCCACATACTCTAGTTTTGGTTCAACAAACACAAAGCCAAATTCTCCATAAAGTTTGTTAGGCCCCTATACTACTAGTGTAACCCCTTATTGTTATTAGTACACCCCACTTATTATATTGATGTACTCATGTAGCGCCTATATTGTTACTATTATGCCCCATAGAAGCCCACTATTGTTATTATTGTGCCCTTACATATTATTGTTATGTCGGCTCTAACTATGTTATGATCCCTTAGACTCCTATATATAGAAAGGAGGTCTTTTCATTTATATCATCCAAGAATTGTTTATTTATGTAATGTAAATGAGGTTACCCTCTCGAAGAGGCTTATTTTTAAGGCATTGATCTATCTTTTCTATCTTTTTGTGAGCTGGTTTCATAACATTTGGTTAGAGCTTTTGGATTCTAGGGTTTCGCTGCTCCAAATAGGTCATCGTGGCATTTTCGCTATAAATTTTTTTCTGCAACGTTTCAAAAGCTAAAAAAAAACCCAGTTTAGAAGAAATCACGATAAACCTCGAGTCTCAATTTCAGAGCTTTTCACACTATATTTGTGGAGATATGATCTGAGGAATTTGGTATTTTTGCATACTCCCGAATTACATTCCAAACAAGTGACCTAGGGAAAATTGTCATAACTTTCTCTTTGAGCATCAGATTGAAATTTCATAAGAAGGTACAGAAAGAGGACGGACAATAGTTTCTTGTATATATATTTTTAGAGCCAAAGGTCAAAACAATGACACGTGACACGTTGTACACGTTCGCTCTACTGAACTAGTCTATAATCAGGTCACTGTGGGAG
The DNA here is from genome assembly GCA_000404065.3 of Pinus taeda. Lineage (NCBI taxonomy): Eukaryota > Viridiplantae > Streptophyta > Pinopsida > Pinales > Pinaceae > Pinus > Pinus taeda. Next base: position 196,155 of record APFE030624183.1, read on the forward strand.
ATTTGGCATAACTCTTCCTTGGAGAATCCAATTTGGATTAAAATAGTGGCATTGGAAAGAGGACACAGAGGTCTATTGCAAGTCGCAATTTCAGGAGTTAAAGATCCGAAAGTACAGAGTTACAGTCATTTCAAGATTGAGCTCATAAAATCACGAAAAAGCAAGATGAGAAAGTTTGATGGCAAGGATTCGGTAAATTGGATACTTCAGATGGAGCAATATTTTGATCTACATGGTGTACCACTATTACAAAAGGTATGTATTGCATCTTCGTATTTAGAACTGGATCAATTTTTATGGTATGAAGGGCTTTGTTCTCGTAAACAACTTGTTACGTGGTCAATTTTCACAGAGGAAATGATATCACATTATGAGGACACAAAGAGCAACACCTTCTTTAGAGCAACACCACAACAATTGGAAAGAGTAAAAGGGCTTTGTGACATAGTGGAAAGCAAAATTATAGAAACCAGGAAGCATACCCCTCACAACTATAAAGATGGAAGTGTTGTTTCTCCTAGCCTTCCACAACCTACAAGGGTTACACCACAACAATTGGAAGAAAAAAGAGAAAAAGGGCTTTGTTACAATTGTGATAGCAAATGCACTAAAGGTCATAAGTGTGCTGAGAAGAAATTATTTCACATAGAATATGAAGAGGAGGAAGAAAAGGATCAAGAAACATCAAAAGAAGAGGATATAAACTAGGACCCCACCCCAGAGAAAGAAAAAATGAATCAGACCATATCTTGTGAAGCATTGGCAAGAATTACCACTCCTCAAACTCTCAAGATAGAAGGACATATCAAGAAGAAAAAGGTGCAAGAAGTGAAAGATCACATCAAGAAAGAAGAAATGAATCCGACCATATCTTGTAAAGGATTGGAATAAATTACCACTTCTCAAACTCTAAAGATAGAAGGACATATCAAGAAGAAAAAGGTTCAAGCAGATAAGATCACATCGAGCATCAACAACAAGTTCTCCAAATTTTAAAGGATAACGCCACTTCGGTGAAAAATCAAACGAAACAACAGGTAGATCAACATCGTAGTGAAAAATGTTTTGATGTAGGCGATTGGATATTTTTACTACTACATCTCAAGAAAGCTATTTATGAGAAGGAAATGTTGGCAATACTACATGCACTTAAAAAATGGCAACCTTACCGAATGGGAAGACTCTTCAAGGATGAGAATGTGGAAGCATTGTTTTGTGCTATTTCTATTATCCAACCAGATTGGATAAACGAAGCAAGGGATGAATAGAAGAAGGATGAAG
>APFE030624183.1:197733-219894 GCA_000404065.3 Pinus taeda
AGCCCACTATTGTTATTATTGTGCCATTACATTATTATTGTTATGTCGGCTCTGATTATGTTATGACCCCTTAGACTCCTATATATAGAAAGGAGGTCTTTTCATTTGTATCATCCAAGAATTGTTCATTTATGTAATGTAAAGGAGGCTTTCCCCTCGAAGAGGCTGAATTCTAAGGCGTTGATCTATCTTTTCTATCTTTCTTTAGCTGGTTAAGTAACAGATTTGTTGTTGAATGTTAGTTTTTCTATGTTAATTTCAACTTCAAATTTATAAACAAATTCTTGTCAATTTCTTCATGTGCATGGTCCTCTTATTGTGTTGGTGATTAGAAACACGTAAATTTTATCGAGTTTTATGTGAAATACAAGAGAAAAATAACATGAAAAATAAGTGTTGAGCAATGGAAATGAAAAGTACAACAAACCATCAACATGAACACTTAACACGATGTTTTGATGAAGGAGTTCACCCCTCCTAAGCTACATCTCCTTCGTCAAGCTTTCATGGCTTGGGCCTCTGTATCAGCTCAATATGGTAAAAATGTTTCTTACAAAACTCTACTACTCTTGAAACCTACTTCAACGTGTTAAGACTGCTCAAATTAGCTAGGAACACCTTTTCCTTAACTCAATTTGGTCAAATTTTACTCCAGTTATGACCAAAATTGTTTTTTTCCTAGTAATCCTCCACTAAAACTAGAGGAACTCCAGTTAACTTCACTAAAACTGGCTTGGTGGAAAATTTTTAGGGTCCGCCAGAATTCTTGCCAAGTTAAACTGGATTTTAATTAGTGTTAACTCGGATTAATTAAGCACTAATCCATTTTTATGCAATTACTGTGCGGTTTCTACTAACCATTTGAGCTAACGGTTTGAGTGGACACATGTGGTGACTTTCGACATAGTTTCTGCTAGCAATTATGTAGGCTGACGGTTCCGAAACTATTAGCCTGACGGTTTTCGTGGAGGAGAGGTCACATGTTATGTTGGAGTTGTAGTTATGGTTTGTCGCGCTATCCACTAGTTTGTTAATTGTAACCATAACATGTTATGGTGTTCACATGGGAGGGAGAGCCTGTGGGCTAGCCCACTTAACCACCAACCATAACATTAATATCATTCAAATATATGTGGAGTTCATAACATGTTAAGGACCACTAGCATGTCTCAACAGTAAGTCATGAAGTTTTTTGGGAGTAGGTCCTGGGTTCAACCTTCGGGTCACTGCGTGCGAAGCTAACCTTTGGAGAGGGACACATGGCAGCGTTTGGGCTTGCCACTTGTCCCCTCCTCATTGATCCTCCATTAACAAACCAAAACATGCCACATCACCACATCTGTTAACCAATCAAAATATGACACTTGTCAAAGCCTGATTGGACTGTTGACCATTGTTGACCTTACACAGTCACCTGCCATGTTACAGTATGGAATGCTCACGGTGCAGTGACTGTGCCTTTTTTTTTCAAAAATTTCTTTTGTTTGGCAAACCAGACATAATGCAATATCTTACTCATACGAACCTGATTTTCAGTGAAATAAGTTGTGTTGGGATCATTTTTATCAATTGTTCAGTAGGTGAGGTTCTAACTCCCTCACCTTCTTGATCTACAACCATTGGGCTTTAGAAGACTTTTTTCCGTTGAGTCCCACTCTATGGTATTCAACATACCCTCTCTTTGAAGTTTCGATTCTTCTGTCAAGTATGAGATCTTGCTTAAGCTCATCAAGATATTCTGGCTAGAAATCATTTATTGGTGGCAGTTGAACATGCTCTCCTTGATCATCAATCAAACGAGGCTCAAACAATCTCAAATTCTCAACATTAACAACAGAGTATATTTACATATGAGGCAAATGTAGCTTAAAAGCATTGTTACCAATCATTTCTAGAATTTTAACTTGACCATAATGGATTGGCTTAAGATTTTTACCTTCCCATCTTGAAATTTATGATTGATGTTGTGTTTGTCATGCCTTGCCTTGTAGCTATTCTAACTTCTTTCAAGTTGTTCTTGTACTGTGTGATGTATTAACTAAATTTTCTCTAAGAACTTCTTTTCCTTATCGATGTCATTGTGACCATCGATGGCGACATCTTTCTCAAAGATTAAGTCCAATAACGATCTTGGCAAGTATCCAAAACATGCATCAAATGGTGATGTGTTTGTGGAAGAATGATTTTCCCTGTTGTATGCGTGTTGTATGTAATGCAACTATTCATCCCACAACTTGGGATGTTTGCTGCAATATCCTCTAAGAAGATGAATGATTGTCTTGTTGACCACCTCTATTTTTCCATATGTTTGCAGATGAAAGGTTGTACTCTTTTTCAACTTTGTATCCATCATGTCCCACAAATTTGACCAAAAACTCCCAACAAATTTAAAATCTCGATCACTTACAATGGAAGTAGGAAGACCAAAATGAACCCAAATGTTTTGGAAAAAAATATGGGTTGTTTGTTCAGCTGTGATTTTCTTTTTACATGGTGTTAGTATACACATTTTGTTGAACCTATCTACAACTACATACAAGTAATCATGACCTTTCCTTGAAAATGGAAGACCTCCTACAAAATCCATTGAGATACTCTCCCATGGATGTGAAGATACTGGAAGTGGAGTGTACAATCCTAGTTTCCTATTTCTAGGCTTACTTGTTGCACACAAATAACATCCTCTTATAAAATGAAATACATTATCAAGCATGTGTTCTCAATAACAATACCTTTGGCGATTCGCTATTGTCTTGCCTACACCAAAGTGTCCAGCAATCAATGAAGAGTGTGCCTGCCTTATGATATTGTTTCTTTCTTCCTGTGGAATGCATAACTTTCCTAAGTGACACAACAAACTATTATATACATGGTAATCCATCTCTTCAATTTGGTTTCCATGAATCAAGCTTGCATACACATCTTGAAATTCATTATTATATGCATATTTATCAATGTAACTTTCATGTAAAATATAATTATGCTTGAGTATAACACATGAACTTACAATAGGCCTAGAAAGAATATTAGCTACGTTATTGGAGATTCCATTTTTGTACTTGATAACCAAATGAAACTATTGTAGAAATCCCATCCATCTGAAGGGTCATGATTGATTCAAATTTGACTGTGACTATAAGTACTGCAATGGTTGATGGTCATTATGGATAATGGTCTCCTTCCCCATCAAGTAGTGTTTCCATTTTTTGACACTTTGTAACAATGTGTAAAGTTCTTTGTCATAAGTGGGATAGTTAGTCACAGATCCATTAAAAATTTCAGAATGAAATGAAATGGGCTTACCATGTTGCATAAGAACTGCTCCCATGGTTTAATCACTAGTATCCATTTGAATCTCAAATGGTTGTCTAAGATCCGAAAGAGCCAATACCAGTGCTAAATTGATCTTTTTCTTTAAAGAATCAAATGATTTCTATTGTACATCTCCCCAATGGAAGACTTTCTTGACACTAGTTAATGCATGTAATGGTGTTGCAATGGAAGAAAAATTAGCGATAACTTACCTCCAATATTGTGTTGCCCCTAAAAAACTTCTTACCTCTATAACTGCATTTAGCTTGGGCCAAATCAGAATGACCTCAACCTTAGAGGGGTCAATCTTCAGCTCACCTCCTCCAACAATATGTCCCAAATACACTAAAGAAGTCATGCCAAATTCACACTTCGACATTTTTAAAAACAATTGTTATTTTCTCAAGACATCAAGTACTTTGTTCACATGTATGACATGTTCATTTCAGGATTTGTTGAATATGAGAATATCATCTAAGTACACAATGAAAACTTCATCTAGAAATGTTCTCAATACATCATTCATAGCTCTCATGAAATTAGTTGGAGCATTTGTAAGATCGAAAGGTATAACAAGCCACTCAAACAATCCTTGTTTAGTTTTAAATGAAGTTTTCCAAATGTCCTCTTCAGCTATTCTAACTTGATGATAACCACTTCATAAGTCTAATTTAGTGAAATACTTTTCATACCTCAACTTATCAAGCAAATCATCAATTCTTGGGAGTGGATAACAATTATTTACCATGATTTTGTTCAGTGCATAGAAATCCACACACATGTGCCAAGTCTAGTCCTTCTTTAGCACCAAAACAATGGGTGAACCACATGGCGAAGTAGATGGGCGTATGATAAATTTGTTCAGCAATTCTTGAATTTGCTTTTTGATTTCCATGCTCTCCATAATCGACATGTGATACATGCCATGTTTATAAGTGGAACATCCTTCTATAGTTGTATCTCATGCTGAATTCCCCTCTTGGAAGGTAACCCCTTGGGTTCCTGAAACATGTCACCATGATTTCTTACCACATCAAACAAATCAGATTTTAATTTTCCATCACAACCTTCAAAAGATTCATAATCAATATCATTATTTTTCTTAATCATGAGAAGCACAAATTTTTTACTTGCATTTACTAGTCTCTTCATCTGTCTTGCATTAACCAAATAAATGTTTAGCTTTTTGCGATGGGCTCTCACAATGTACCCACTCCATTCTTAAGAAATAGATATTTTTTCTCATGGCAATAAAATATTTCTTTCCTACCATACAAATAAGGACTACCCAAAATGATTCTTGATATGTCAAGTGGAACTACATCTAACTCAACTTCGTCAATGAACTTTTCACTAATGGCAAACTTGAATAAGCACTTCCTTGTAACCTGTAAATTTGCATTATTGGCTATCCAACCCAATGGATATGGCTTATGCTGAGGTACAGTTTCAAGGTTAATCATTTTGATCAAGTCTTATGAAATTAATTTTGATTGTGACCCACTATCAAATAATGCATCAATCTTGTCCACATGGGGTAGCTCAAGCGGCAATGGCCATGGAAATGAAGTCTCACCGAACCGGAAGTCTTGGGTTCAAATCTTGGGCTACCCTTCCCCGTTGAGGGGTACTTAATGGACATGTAAATCGGAGAGTCCCGCCCCAGCCTACAAAAAAAAAAAAAAATAATGCATCAATCTTTGTATGATTTGAAATTACCCTTACATGGAACAATTCTATTCTTGATTCTTCATTTGGAGTGTTATTATGATTGTGTGAGGAACTAGTGCTTGCAACAACTTCTTTTCATTTTGTGACCATGGCTGAAATCTTGGTCTTATCACCATAATCTGATCCAATATCATGTCATGTGGTAGTGGTCATATTTTGTTTTCCCTTATTGTTTTGTTTCATAGGCCTTAGTTCAAGATGTAATTTCCAACAACGAGCTTCATCATGCCCAGCTTTGGAACAATGATGGCATATGGTTTTCTCCCCTTCTTTCTTCACACTTGCATTCTTCTTTCCCTTCCATTTTCTTCCCTTCTCTTTCTCCTTACCCTTGAATGGCTTCTTCTTACTACCCTCTTCTTGAATGTTCTTTCCCCTTTCTTCAAGGTGCGTGGCTTGCACACATACCTCATCCAAATTGCTTGGATTGAACATAAGGATAGTAGGAATGTAAACGCTAAATATATTTCAATAATGTATCTTGGGAATTCAAGTTTACTCCTAATAACAAAGTCCTATTTCTAAAATCATGGGTATAGTCTTGGACTGTTTAGCCCTTGAGCTGCCTAAAATTCTACCAACTCATAATGGATTTTTTCATATAGGCTAAAGGATAAAACTATATTTTAATTGCAAAAACAAATTCAACCCAAGAAATGAATATCTTACCATCAATCCGCATTTCCTCTTGAGTCTTTGCTTCCCACAAGACTAATGTTGCTCCTTCTAGCCTCAATGAAGCCAACTAAATCCTAATGTCATCTTCTTGAAGGTTCTGAATTCTACAGTAAACCTCTAATTGCCGAATCCAATTGTCTAACTTTTCTACATTCACCTCACCATTGTACATGGGGAGTTCAAACTTAATGTTCAATTTGAGTAAGGGAGTTTTTCCTTTTGAGGTTTGGGAATGAGTATGAACATTTTTTGTGGTGGAAGTGGAAGATATTATTGTTTGAGATGTTAAGAATGAGGAAGATGATGAAGATGGTGGAGATGGAGGAGGATTTCCTCCATTACCATTTCAATCCTTCTTGTCATTTTTTTTTATCTCCTGAGCTTCCCTCTCCATGTGGAGGCTTAGAACTCTCTCTAGCCATTCTAGTATTTCTCTCTTCATAGAGGACTCGAACCATGTCAGTCAAGTCATAGAAATATTTCTTGAATGCTTCCTCTTTTGAAAGACCTTCAATCTCTCTTTCTCCAAACATGATGGCTTTTGATTCAGGCTCAGCATCTGGTACTGCTTGTACCTCCTCAATCTCAATTGAAGATAAAACTTGAGGTGTTTCAAATGTAGCTGGAATTGGAACTTTGGGTGGAGATTGTGGGCTTGTGGCTCTCCTTCTTCTGGGCATTACCTCAGGAGTTGCAACCAAAAATTTACCTTCTCATCTCTGCAAGTTTAACCTTGTAAGCATCACAATTTTGCAACCATTAAAACCCTACTTGCACAAAACTCAAGCAATCAACAAAATAAACCTTTGCTCTGATACCAACTTGATCTATTTTTTAATGTTATTTCTATTGTGCTAATTTCAACTTCAAATTTATAAACAAATGCTTGTCAGTTGCTTCATGTGCATGGTTCTCTTATGGTGTTGGTGATTGAAAATAGGTAAATTTTATCAAGTTTTATGTGAAATACATTAGCAAAATAACATGAAGAACAAGTGTTGAATAGTAGGAATGAAAAGTACAACAAACCATCAACATGAACACTTAACACAATGTTTTGATGAAGGAGTTCACCCCTCCTGGGCTATATCTCCTTGGTCCATCTTCCATGGCTTCACCTTTGTATTAGCTCAATATGGAAAAAAAATGGTTTACAAAGCTCTACTGCTCCTAAAACCTACTTCAATATGTTTAGAATGCTCAAATTAGCTAGGAACACCTTTTCTAGAGCTCTATTTGATCGAATTTTGCTCCAGATATGACGAAAAGTGTTTTCTCCTAGTAATCCTCCACTAAAATAGGAGGAACTCTAGTTAGCTGCACTAAAACTAGAGTTGGCACCAAATTTTGAGGGTCTATTGGAATTCCTCCAAGTTAAACTGGAGTTTAATTAGTGTTAACTCGAATTAATTAAGCACTAATCCAATTTTAACACAATTAACGCGTGGTTTCTACTAACCGTTTGAGCTTATGGTTAGAGTGGACACATGTAATGGCTTTCGACGCAGTTTCTGCTAACAATTATGTAGGCCGACGGTTTGGAAACCGTTAGCCTAATGGTTTCCGTGGAGGAGAGGTCACATGCGATGGCTTGGAGTTACAGTTATGGTTTGTCGCACTGTCCATCGGTTTGTTATCTATAACTGTATCATGTTATGGTGTTCACAGGGGAGGGTTGGCCCTCCTAACCACCAACCATAACATTAATACCATTAAAATATATGTGAAGTTCATAACATGTTAAGAACCACTACCGCTGGTCAATGGTAAGTTGTGAAATTTTTTGGGAGCAGGTCCTCGGTTTGACCACCCAGCCTAACATAAATTTTGTTACACTGCGCATCAAGCTGGCCTTTGGGGAGGGACACGTGGCAGCCTCCAGGTTCGCCACTTGTCCCCTCCTCATTGGTCTTCCATTAACCAACCAAATCATGTCAAGTCACCAAATTTGATTACCAACCAAAATCTGACACTTATCGAAGCCTGATTGGACCATTGACCATTGTTAACCTTGCACAGTCCTCTGCGACATCAGCAGTACAGACTACTGATTATGCAGTGACTGTGTAATTTTTTTCAAAAATTTCTTATGTTTGGAAAAGTGGACATAACGTGATATCTTCCTCATACGAACTCAGTTTTCAATGAAACGAGTTGCACTGGGATATTTTTGTCGAGATAGACGTGGTCATTTAAGTTTTGATCCATTCTGAGAACTCTGATTTTTGAGCTAAATATTGAGCACCTGATCACCTATGCAACAATTTAATGACATGCAATCCTTAGTCTTTCAAAATCCTCATCATGACCAACACCTCCAGCTCCTCAAGCAACAATAACACCATGTTTAAACACCTCCAACACCTATAGAAACAACTCTAGCACATGTATAAGCATATCCAACACTTCTAGTAGCTGCATCAAGTCATCCAACTGCCTCCAATCATACAACTTCCCCTAACACCCATAGATACACCTCCAACACATGTTGCAACATCTCCAGTGCTTCCAGGACATGTATAAGCATATGCAATTCTTGTAGCAGCAATCCAACCACCTGCGGCAGTAACACCTTCAACATATGTAGCAACATAAACCTATGGCAAGTTAGGATAACATGCCCAACATCATCACTACTTGGCCTCCCATTCATGCACTAGGTCATGTTACAAGTATGTTCACATCAATGCCAAACAACAATACCAACAAGCCAAATACTCATCCACACATCATGAGGACCAGTAATCATGTTAAGATATACATAAGGCATATGATGAATAACACCAAGACCCTGTTGACATCAATTCCAACAATCCCCCCTTTTGCATTGATATCAACCTCAACTTGATCTCCAACATTTTAGGTTGATCTCCATGCACACTGCAACTCTGAGGCTACAACTCTGAAGTTGATCTCTATCCATTCAAATTTTCTCCCCCTTCGAAATCAATGGAAAAGGGTCATACCATACTAAAGACAATGCCAATAATTTATTGGATGAGAGAATTAATCCCCCTGTCATACTCAAAACCATGTAAATACAAACTAAAGAAGTATCTATTGTAATATAAGCATGTAAAACAAGGAAGCCAATTGATATCAAGTCTCTAGCCAATGTCATGAAATATCTGAAAATTGAACATGCTCCCCCTAAACATGTAATGAAGCTACAAACACACTCTCTTTGTTGTTGTAGAAACACATCCTCTTCATTGCAATAAGCCTCCTTTCCAAATTCAAGGGACTACTCATGAACCATGACTCCAACTATCTTTGAGCAATGATTTACAATGAAGTAAAATGAATATATAATTTGTTGGACAGTTGGCATTGTCTGTCTGGCTAGTGGTAGGAAGCGTGTTGGCATTGTCTGTGTGGCTAGTGGCAGTAAGTGTGTCGGCATTGATGTCAACAATCATTCTAGGAGATCAAGCTGGGAAGTTGGCATTGCCTAATATTTAGCAAGTGTGTTGGCATTGATATCAACTAGATCGAAATGGATGTATGTGCTAGCACGATGTTAGGCAAGACATCATTGATGTCCACTAGGCTAGTTGTGATAGCAGCAGATGCTAACATTGATGTGTTTGGTGTATCAATCTCAGGGGGAGGGAGTCCCATGGTTATTGTAGTCTATGGTAGAGAATCATCACAATAACAAGATTATTGGAGAAGCTATAAATTGATAACTATGATAGTTGGGATTCCCATAATTTGGAGGATATTCTTCTTCAACATATCAGCTTAGATACTCTTAAAGTTAGCACAATTAGTTACTGCTCCGAAATATATTTCCAATAGTATGTGGAATTCAATGAATGGATCTCGGGATCAAAAGATATTGATAACAGAAGTAAGTATCTTGACTTCCTTAGAAGTAGGCCAAATTTCGAAACCAAATGAGCTAGCCGAATTTCAGAACCTCAAATTTTAGATGGTCAAAAGCTTGGGACATTAAGAGGGTAGTATCTTGGAAGGCCGAAATATTGGAAGGTCGAAATATAGGAGGATCGGAATCTCGGAAGGTTGAAATATCGAAAGGTTGAAATATTGGAGGGTTGGAATTTTGGGACCTCAGGGAGTCAGAATCTTGGAACGTTGAAATATTAGAAGGTCAAAATAGCATAGGTTTATTTTTAAAAAACCTGAAAAAGAATGGAACCAGGGAAGCAAGCCAATCTTGGAACTTTAGAACATCAGGACTTCAACACCTCTAAATATAAAAACCTCAGAATTTTGGGATTTCGTAACTTCTTATAAATTGAATTCCTTGAAAAGTGTTTGGGGTTGTGGGGAGTATGGTTTACAAAGGAAATCATTTTCAAAACCAAGAACTAAGGGACCCTTCCTCTCTCCTCAGATAGGACACATGGCATTCGTTCATTGGCCCTCAAGGGTTGACAATGGAAGATGAAATCATCATAACGTGGCTGTATGGAGGACACATGGTAGTCAAGTTGAGCATTATTGAGTGGCCTAATGGAAAAAAATCTAGGTGACTTGTCTCACCACTGAGCAGAATCCACATGGAGTTGATGATGAGAGCATGATGTGATCCTGGAAGCATATCTGAGGTTGGGGATTTTGTAACTCTGTTGTAATTTATTCTTGAAAATGTTCTAATATGAGGGAGCTCCAATGTTGTTGGCACTTAGTCATCAATCCCAAAGAACCAAGGGTGTAACGAAGGGCGAAGAGAAAGCCTTAGCACCTAAATGCTATGGAGACGCCATGTGGGGAGGATTTTGGAGGTCAAATTTTTCGAAACTCTGTATAATTGAAATTTGAAAAAAGTTCTTAAACATGGAGCTTCCGATGTTGATTAGCATTTGGTCATGGAGCCCAAAGAACCAAGGGTGAGAGCAAGAACACAAGGATATAGGCTCCTGGCAAGATCCTGAAGATCTTAGCACCTAAGTGATATGACGTCAGTCACATGTCCTCATCCTATGATGGAAAAAAATAAGGGGTAAAGGCCAGGCTCAGAATCTTGCAATTTCGTAACGTCACCTTAATAAAATTTATGTGTTGTTGAGCTCTGATATTTAAATACTGAGGTGTAAGAAGGATGAATGAGTCAGAAGCTAAGTAAATTTGCACAAAAGAGTTGGTGTCACAGGAGTAATAGTGACTACAGATATCTCTGGGTCAAGGCAGCAAGGACCACGATTTTCAAAGAAGAATGATGGGTCTGTCATGAGCTGAGACAAGGAATCCTATGATCTCTTGTACACACTTCCTTGAATTAAATGAATAACATTTCCTTATGGACATGATTTTTATTCACAGAAATAACAAGAGCCTCATTGGAGTGTGTAGATTAATTGAGTATTTATGTCTCATCATGGGAACACTTAGGTTCTCATCCTCATGTTTAATGCAACAACAATAGGTGAGTGGATGAAGCCCATTCTTTGATTTAATGCTACAATGGCAAAACTCAAGCACGAGATGCAACAACGGGATGGAGAATCCATGCAGGAGTAGACTCAGGTGGTGTGAATGGTAGAGTGATGGATAACAGAGACAACATAGGTCACAATGTGTAGAGAAACAAAACTCAGGATTGCAGTTGAGAAATAGTGGGGGAAGTATTATAATTTCCGGTGAGTTGTGTAGAGAACTTTGTTTGTGAGTGCACTCCCGAGGAAATTCCAAGTCCACCTATGCTACATAGAGAGGCTAAGAGTGCATATGTAGAGGAAAGAGACCCCAAGAGAGCCAATGTTGCTATATGAGAGGCCTAGAGAGCCTATGGAATAGAAGAGGGCCAACAACAGAGTATATAATATGAAGTGTCAGCCATGTGGAGAACTTTGAGTGTGAGTGTGCTTTTAAGAAGAGGCCATGTTTGCGTAAGAATAAAGAAGGTCGAGAGTAGATATCCCAATTGAGTATGTTATTGCAGAGTGGGCAAAGTATAGAGAGTGTTGCGTATTAGTGTAGACTTTTGAGCAGAAAAATGGGTTGTCGAAGAGTGTGCAGAAGACAGAATGTTGTGTGGTGTTATCGGGAAAACTAGTGTCCATTCAGAGCTGCTAGTCCCACTAAGACGGGTGGCTAATTTAGAAACAAACAAACTAAAGTTACTTGTGTTTTCCTTTATGAGAGATAGATGAGAGAGAAGCATAGAGTACCAACCTCAGTCTTTCGCTTGGCTCCTTGCTTGTTTCCTCCCTCCTTTGACAGAGCTTTGCCACTCCCTCATTACTTGTCCCACTTCAAAGAACACCTGTGGAGTCAAAGCAGCATAATACCATCAAAGCATAGAGATCTATAACCATAAACAATATAGGATCAGATATATATTAACCATACAAATGCATATATCAATACAACATTTAGAAATATACAAGAATATGAAGGAAAACTCAAATAGCTTTATTGATAGTAGTGGAAGAGAGGATTACAAGCCATTGGTCTGACCCAGCACCATCCTCCCAGCATGAAAGCCCTCTTCACCTCATGAAAAGCTAGATCACCCAACACTATGATGTTTCATAGAGAAACCAACATCACTTCCTTACAAAATACCCTATTCAGCCTCTGGATCTCTAAGATGAGGGATCCATATATAGATATTTGCAGGTGGGTGAGTCAACTTCTGGGATTTTGATTAGTGTCATTTCTCTAATAGTTCTTGGTTCCACTTGGATATTTCTTGATCTCTTACTCATCCCTAGGCAAATTCAGAGAGGCAAGTGTCAAATGAGCAGTTTCTAGAAGATTCTCTGGGTTTCCACCTAGCAAACTGCCTCTGCCATTTGTCTACTCTCACTCATCGCACCCTATAGAAGGGATTTTCAATATGCATCGTACCCCCCATGTGCAATAGGTGAGATGCATCACACCCTGACCATGGAGTAGGTGAGATGGTCCAGTTTTGACCAGTTCTGAGTAGGTTTTCAGGGAGAACTTATGGGAGATGATGTAATCAGCTGACCTTGTTCCTTTAGGGTATGAAACAACACTTTTAGGGGCTTAGAAGCCCTTAGTTTATGGACATATGAGATTGGGGTTGTAGTGCCCAAATACGTCTATAACACGTGGGCCAAAATGTTGCTAAGGAGAATAGAGATTATATCAGGCAGAGTAGCTACATAGAACATGATTTCATATTTGAGTGTGGGTTGGATCCTATATAAAGGAAGTTGGTTCTTACATCTCTAGAGGGCGTTTTAGAAGTCTTGGGGGTTGGTGCCTCCTGCAAGTTGGCGCTTGCATAAATCCAAAGAGCTGCAAGTTGGTGCTTGCAACAAATCCATGAAGTCGGTAGGTTGATCGGGTGTCTAAAAATGGAGGGAGTTGTTGCTTCCTACTAGTGGGTGCTAGCAAAAAATCAAAGGGAGTTGGTGCTTCCTATGAGTGGTGGCTCACAAATGAATTGATGTAATATAGTAGGTGCTCTTATTTTTAGATCAATAACAATAAAAAGATTTAGTGGTTTTTTCCTGGAAGGGTTTCCACATTAAACCTTTGTGTCTCATGTGTTTGTTGCTCATGATGTGTATGCTTACATTAGTTGATATGGTTGTTGTTATGCTTTGTTAATAATTTCTCTCATGTAATGGATTCTAATTTTGAATGAGTAAAGATAAATTGGCATAAAAGTTAAAATTAGCCTTAATATTGATTGACCCCCCTCTTAGTATTAACATTTTTTCCAACAATTGATATCAAAGTAAGGTTCCTTCGGGAATAGCTTAATCACTAGAAGGTAGATCAAAGAGAAACAATGGATAATCAAATTTGGCTAACAGAAGAAGGAGTTCCATTTTTAAATCGACTGGACTATGAGCTCTGGAAGATCAAAATGGAATCCTAATTAATGGTAATCAATGATGATATTTGGTAGTCAAATGATCACATTTGGTAGTCAAAATATCGGAACCTCGGAACACCGGGATTATGTAACTTCTTATAAACTGAATTCTATTAAAATCATCGAGGGTTGCAGCGAGCAGGGTTTACAAAGGAAATCATTTGCAAAACCAACGACCGAGGGACCCTTTCTCTCTCCTTAGATAGGACACATGGCATTCGTTGATTGGCCCTCAGGATTTGAGGGTGGTAGATGACATCAACATGACATGGTTGTACGAAAGATGTGTGGCAATCAGATTCATCATTATTGATTGGCATAAAGTGGGAAATCATGGTGACATGTGTCACCACAAAGGAGACGCCACATGGAGTTGAGGATGAGAGCATGATGACATCATGGAATCATATTGGAGGTCAGGGATTTTTTAAGTTCACTGTAATTTAATTTTGAACAATTTATGATACCAGGGAGCTTTGATGTTGTTGGAACTTGGTCATGGAGCACAAAGAACCAAGGGTATATTGAAAAGCATAGAGAAAGACTTAGCACCTAAGTGCTATGGAGACACCATGTGGGGATAATTTTGGAGGCCATAATTTTCAGAACTCTCTATAATTTAAATTTCAAGAAAGTTTTGAAACGGGGAGCTTCCGATGTTGATTGGAATTTGGTCATGGAGCCCAAAAAACCAAGGGTGAGATAAAGAACACAAGGAGATAGGCCCCTGGTAGGATTTTGAAGGGCTTAGCACCTAAGTGTTATGCCGCCAGTCACGGTTCCTAGTCCTATGGTGAAAAATAATAAGAGGATAAGTAAAAGGATCTCAAGGTTAGGATCAGAATCTCGTGATTTTATAACACCTTAATAATTGTTACAAGATGTCGAGCTCCAATTTTGTAGTACAGAGGTGTAAGAAGGATGAATGAGATGATAGATAAGTAGATGTGCACATAAGAGTTGGTGTCACAGGTGTAATAGCAACTGCAGAGATCTTTCAGTCAAGGCAGTAAGGACCACGACTTTCAAAGAAGAATGATCAGTCGGTCATGAATTGAGACAAGCCATCCTCTAATTTCTCGTGCATGCTTCCTTGAATTAAATGAAGAAAAAAAGCCTCAGGGACAGGAGATTTATTCACAGAAAGAAAAAGAACCTTGTTGGAGTGTGCAAGTTGATTGAGTATTATGTCTCATCATGGGAACACTCAGGTACCCATACTCATGTTTAATGTAGAAACAATGGGTGAGTGAATGAAGCCCATTATTTGATTTAATGTTGCAGCGGAAGAATTCAAGCAAGAGATGCAACAACAAGATGGAGAAGACATGTCGGAGTACACTCAAGCTGTGTGAATGGAAGAGTGATGTATGACAAATAAAACATCGTTTATTGTGTTTAAATGAAACAAAACCCAAGAATGCAATTGGGAAATGGTGGGGGGGAGCAGCATAGTTTCCAGTTAGATGTGTGGAGAGATTTGTGCATGAATGAATTTTAGAGTCTGCCTATCTTACATAGACAGGTTAAGAGTGCCTATGCAGAGGAAAGAGACCTCAAGAGAGCCTATGCTACTATGTGAGAGGCCTAGAGAGCCTATGGAATAGAAGAGGGCCAATAACAGAGTATATAGTATAGAGTGTGAGTCACGTGGAGAAATCTGAACGTGAGTGTGTTGATAAGAAGAGTTCATGTGTGCTTGTTCAGAAAGAAGGCTGAGAGTAGAGATCCTAGTTGAGTATGTTGTTGCAAAGTGGGCAGAGTGTAGAGAGTGTTGCGTATTAGTGTAGAATGTTGATCAGAACAATGTGTTGCTACAAAGTGTGCAAAATATAGAGTGTTGTGTGGGCCAAAAGTTTGCTAAGGAGAACGTAGTTGATATTAGGCAGAGTATTTTCCATCTATAGAGAACGTTAGTTCCTATTTGAGTGTGGGTTGGAGCCTACAAAGAGGAAGTTGGTGCTTCCATCTCTAGTGGATGTCTGAGGAAGCTTGGGGATCAGTCCCTCTTGCAAGTTGGTTCTTGCATCAATCCAAAGAGTTTCAAGTTGGTACTTGCAACAAATCCATGAATTTTGTGTTTCAGATGGTGCTTCTGGTAAGCTAATTAGGTGTCTACAAAAGGACGGAGTTGGTGCTTCTTACTAGTGGGTGCTAGCAAACAATCAAAGGGATTTGGTGCTTCCTGTGATTGGGGGCTCATAAAAGTATTTATGTAATAGAGTAGTTTCTCTTATTTTGACATCAATAACAACAACCATATTTGGCGGTTTTTTCCCATAATGGTTTCCACATTAAACTTCCATGTCTCATGTGTTTGTTGCTCATGATGTGTATGCTTGTATTGGTTGATATGACTATTGTTATGGTTTGTTAATGGTTTCTATCATATAATGGATGCCAAGTTTTAACGAGTAAATATAAATTGGCATAAAATTTAAAATTAGCCTTAATACAGATTCACCACCCTCTCAAAATTAACATTGTTTCCAACGCAGTGCTTCATGGAGAAAGTACATGGTTGTGACAAGTACATGGGACTAGCATATGACTCCATTATAACAAACATATCACCAACCAATGACCCTAGTGACCGAAAATTACATCATTCACCCAATAGGGCTACATCAGTGACATACAAAATAGGACATGACTTGGACTTCCAATATCCCATACATGGTTGATTTAACCAAACATACTAGACACCATGTGTATTCTCCATGAGAAATATGACAGTAAGATAGAACAATAAAGGTACTTTTATTTTACATCTACATGTAAGTGTTATATCATCTATGCATACTCCAATACAATGATATAACATGAAAGTCATGGCCTTTATGCAAAGATGTATGTTGCATACAGTACCACCAATAAAAATGTAATATATGGAATGTGCAACAAATACAAGTTCTCCATGATTAATGATATAGACTCTGAATGTGTAGAATCAACAATAGAATAACTAACAATATCATATGCTAGTGCATGGCCACTCAACACCTTGGCCATCACCATCTCAATAATGAAGATCTTGTAGCAAATTCATGATAACTAGAGCAACCACCACCATGCTCCAAATGTGCATCAAAACCAAAATCAAATGATAGCAACAACATAGAAATATGTCATAGAAGCAGCAGCAAATATATCCTCATCATCACAAATCATCTATGAGACTCATAAATATAGTAGAATCAACATATGTTATGAGAAACAAATTAACAAGAAACAACAACATCACTAGCATCATATGAATCAATATGCATTGTATCCAAGAAGCATCAACAAGGAACTATGCATCAACAACAACAGTATAAGATTTAGCAATATAGCACCATCAGTAGCACAAGATTATCATCACCTCAACATAGGTGAACAACATATCATCAATAAGGCACAAGCAGAAAATTAGTGTGCAACTAATCATCACTATACATTAGTAGCAGTAACATAAATCAACTCATCAATCTCTTGGTCCATAAACATGTGCAACAATTTATTTTTTTGATGTATAAGCAGCAATATAAATCAACATGGCTCAACCATATAAATGCATATTATCCAACACATCATAGGTAGCAACATATTCTTTCTCCATGCAAATTGTGACAACAACATCATGACTCATCCATCCAAATACATATCGATAGTAGCATGGTACATCAACAATAGAAAATATTAGCAATAAAGTGCATATTGTGGATTATCCAAGTCTAACATGTCATATGATCTTCCATGGTAGCTACCCATGCATGACAACACCTGAAAAAAATATGATCTAGCAATAAGATCATCATTAGTATACCAACTATGTCATTCAAAACATATGATTTTGTAGCTATGGTAGCAGCAACACAACTCCTTTCCTACAACACACTCATGTCAAGTAAGCACAACAAAACTCCTCCATAGTGAGAATAATGCCAACAATCTTAAACTCTTATTAGGAAGCAACGATGCTCCTTGTAAATGTGTGATCCTCCATCAAACCTTCATCATGCACATAAGGCAACCATGTGGTTTCCATACCTCTAGAAACATCAAGAATAACTTCAACAAAAACACATATGGTTGATATGAATGTTGACAAGTTGAAAGTAAGAATAGATCAGAAATAAATTTCAATACTTCAAACCTCTTGAACTCCCTCTGAACTCATGCATCTCCTACAATGTGCATATTTATCTCCGTATACTCTCCCATACAAATGGTTGCACATCTAAGAATCTAAATGAAATTCATGATGCAACCATATGCTTTGTAACACCCTCCTTCCACATCTACCCAAGTAACCATCCAACCAGGGTAAATGTTTGATGAGAGGCTACTATGATATGATTCAACCTCCTAGGTGACCTTAAGGAAGTGGAATTGGCTGAAACACCTCAAGCATACCTTCCACATCAGCAACAACACTTCCATGAGCTATCCCAACCACTCAGGTATCATGCCCCTTGATCCCACTACATTTCCAAGCTAATAAACCTCTAGATTCTCCCATGTTATGGGCATGCCATTGTCCAGAAAGCTCTGGATGCTCCCACAACCATGCATGCCTGCGTCTAGGGACTATTTCCAATAGACTTGTGCCAGAGTCTGTGGGATTTAAGGCACTTTTCAAGCCCATAATTCTGACCACTTCTCATAGCTTGTTGTAACTTCTAGAATCCTTTAAACACATGATGACAAGACTAATAAACCAAAAAAGAACTATAGGACTAAGCCTAACCATCCCCAACTAGGACTGACATTTTTTCAAACACTTGGCATCAATGCAATCTATAGGTCTAAGTTACAAGACAGAGCATGAATGACTGAAAACTCTTATGAGACATGACAAAAAGGATCACCACCTTCTCCTTTGAACTGTTATTACATCAATTAGGTCTTGTATCCATCATCTTAACGATTACAAGTGAATACATGAAATAACCATGACATGAACTAATCAATTAACCATGCTTATAACCAACAAAAAACCATGAAAATAATAGTGAGATAACAACCATTAAATCCACATATACGTAAGTGAAAAAGAAAGATAACTTAGCTTTTATTAAACATAGGCAAATCCAACCAGGTTCAGGAATTCCACGTACCACCCGACCATAGACATGGCTAAGCCAAATCTCTCTTCAGCCAGTCATCCCTGTGCCATATTCTGAGCATGAATGTGGGATCTCATAAAGCACATCAATCAAAACTATCCAAGATTTATAGAGGCCAAACCACCTCAACCCATCAAATGGTGATTCCACCTCACAGTTGGACATCATAACCATCACCATATTTGTCTCTACCCAAACCTTCCAGCACTCTAGATTGTTTGTTCCAACCCGGCTTCCAGGACTAGTAACTCAACCCACGGATGTTGTCAGGATCTAGAGTGTTTTTCCAACCAAGGCTACAGGACTAGTAACTCAACCCATAACTTTTTTCGAGATTCTAGAGCACTTTTCCAACCATGGCTTCTAGGACTAGTAACTGAAACCACTAAGGGATTCCAAAGCATTTGTCTAACCAAGGCTTCGAGGACTAGTAACTCAACCCACATTGATACAGGGCTTTTAGAGAATTTATCCAACCAAGGCTCTAGGACTAATAACTCAACCCAAGCCATTACAGGGCTTCCAGAGTGTTTTTCCAACCAAGGCTCCAAGAAATAATCACTTAACCCAAGCTAAAGGAAACATCAAAACCAACAAAAAAAAAAAATGAACCCACAACACCATGGCTATCCAGGGAATGGAAAGGTTGGGAAAATCCATTGTCAATCCAGGCAATCCTCCATGCCAATGACATATTATAACCAAGAAATCACATGCATGTGCCATGAATTCCAAAACTAGTGAGAAAAACATACATGCAACTCGGTACCTGCAAGAAAACCCCACTGTAACTACTAATCTTGATGTCCTCTTATGTTTTCCTGCTCTTCCTTTGCCTTCTTGCTCGAAAAATCTAAGTAGGCCACCCTCCTCCAAGAGTGCCCCAAGAAAAATCTAAGTGTCCAAGAGTATGAGAGAGAGAGAATAGGAGAGAGCTCCACCAAAACCTATCAAAATCTTGCCAACTGATTCTCAAAAGCCTTTTTATTAATGAGGCCTCTATTTTTTTCATTTTCCATTATTTTCCTTCATTTTCCTCCTCACATGTAACTTGTGACCTTTCACCTTACTTTTCTCCTAATTTCCATTATTTTCACAATTAAATATGCCAAAATGCCACTTTTCCTTTCCAAAGCCTTTGTCATTGCCTTTGCCAATTTCATTAGCCATAATAACTAAAATGAACACTCACTAGGATGTTTTTCCCAACATTCAGCTTGGAATATGTGTCCCATGACCATGGTCTTATGTTTTTACATTTACATGGATTTTAAAATAGGGTTGTTACAGAACCCTCCCCCTTTAGGGAACACTGTCCTCGGTGTTCAATGACACCTATAAACAACAAGACTGCTAAAAAAAAAAAAAAAAAAAACATACTGCCCATGGAGCTTTATAACACAGCTCATTGTAGTATTTACAATGACCATCGCTGAATCATTTCAAACATACAGTTTACTAGAGATTTATAGCATAACTCAGTATGGTATTTACAATAACCACATATACACATACAATTTTTCTTCACCCAACAAATAACCATACTGCCTATGGAGCTTTATAAACCAGCTCGATACATTATTTACAATAATATACACATATACATATTTTCTCAACCAACAAATAAAAAGATACGATTCTTGCATCCGCAACAAGGGAATCCAAAGGCTCACACCTCCACCCTCAAAGTAATACCAAGATTCAACTACTTCCCATGAAGTCAAGTGTCCACTGTCAAATTCAAGACTACACCCAATATCCAGTGCTATAATCCTATGCCACTTGTTCTCTCAGTGAACAGTAGCCAACTCATTGTTCCATGGCACACTCCCAATGTGCTTAGGATTCCATCTTGTAATTCTAATGACTAAAACAAATCCACCCCTAGCCTTCCCTTCTCTACAACATAGTTCCTCGAGAAATCGGGTTACCCCCTTCCATGCAGTCACACACCTTCCAAGTTCTGTTGGCACCCACATCCTGGGTAGGCAATCCCTTGTGTAGACTTCCTCGCATCAGAACATACAAAAACCAAGGCATATCCTTACTTTAAAACCATCATACCGATTATACCATGCTCATGGAAATCAATGGACACTATTGGGTACCAATGTCCCACAATGGCCCTACTCCTTAAGTGCTTTACCAGCTTACTATTGCCTGCTCTAATTTATTTCACTCTTGTGTTAATTCTTGTCGTCATTTTCAACCACCCAACTAACATTTTCGTGCTTCCTGTACCAAGCACATAACTTCCGTTAGATTCAAAATAAATAATAACTTCAAATCATACCTCATTGGTGACTTGTTAACAAGGTACACTTAAAATTTTGTTCACTTACAGTCGCAACAAGTCAAACTAGTATCTTTGACAAAATCATCATGTATAAACATATCACATTAGGTTAGCTCAAAGCACAACCATCATAGATCAAAATCATAAATCATATGTAACCATCATTAACCAGAATCATAGATCACATATAATCATGGTAGACCAAAATCATAAATCACATGCATAATAAAATTGAAATAAAATACTGATACTTATT
Source organism: Pinus taeda (assembly GCA_000404065.3). Classification (NCBI taxonomy): domain Eukaryota; kingdom Viridiplantae; phylum Streptophyta; class Pinopsida; order Pinales; family Pinaceae; genus Pinus; species Pinus taeda. The sequence goes on from APFE030624183.1 coordinate 218,940, forward strand.
CATTAATCAATCCTTAGCTTCTACCATTATCCTTATTCTGTATGCACACTAGATCAGTTGCCATCCCGACAAACACCTAGTGCCTTCTCCTAAACCATGTACACATACACATAATGTACATCCCACACATACAACCCCACATGACATACAACAAAATGCAATACATGCACATACACCTTACATACATCATATACACCTACACTTGGTGTACAACACAACACAATACAAACACCTACACCCAGTGTAGGACACAACACATACATACTCCTACATCGTGTGTACAACACAATACACATATGTACATAGGGTACAACCCAACAAATACACATGTCATGATACCGCGACTACACAATGCACATAAATAGTATTGCATGTACACCACACAGGTATGACATGCACATAATACCACATGTACACCAATACCACATTTACAATATGTACATAGTACCACGTATACATAGCACCACCTGCACAATGTGTACACATCATCACATGTATACATCACCACCTGCACAATGTGTACACAAGGCCACATGTACATCGTACCACCTGTACAACGTGTAGACAATGTCAGACGTACAGAACGCCACATGCACGACATGTACATGAAACCACATGTACACAACACCATATGCACGAAAGGTACACAACACCATATGTACAACATGTACATGGCACCACATGCTCACAGCACCACTTGTACAATCATGCACATGACACCATATGTACAACATGCATACAACACCATATGTACATAGCTTGGCTTGGAATGGATAAAGGTTGTAATAGACTTGGGGTCTTAATTGTTTCAACTTTATTTTGTTAACAAACCAAACATTCTGCCACAAAATTTTGAATATCCAATTTAAGGCGATCCCAAAAAAAATCCTTCTTAACCCTGTGGTAAGTTTTTAGAAATCTTGAGTGCCCTCCTAAGGGAGAGGTATGCAATTCC